>OX457034.1:8788277-9008902 GCA_949752745.1 Protula sp. h YS-2021
TGGGATTTATGAGAGAAAACTGTTGTATTAATATCAGTAGGACTGGGATTTATGAGAGAAAACTGTTGTATTAATATCAGTAGGACTGGGATTTATGAGAGAAAACTGTTGTATTAATATCAATAGGACTGGGATTTATGAGAGAAAACTGTTGTATTAATATCAGTAGGACTGGGATTTATGAGAGAAAACTGTTGTATTAATATCAGTAGGACTGGGATTTATGAGAGAAAACTGTTGTATTAATATCAGTAGGACTGGGATTTATGAGAGAAAACTGTTGTATAAATATCAGTAGGACTGGGATTTATGAGAGAAAACTGTTGTATAAATATCAGTAGGACTGGGATTTATGAGAGAAAACTGTTGTATTAATATCAGTAGGACTGGGATTTATGAGAGAAAACTGTTGTATTAATATCAATAGGACTGGGATTTATGAGAGAAACTGTTGTATTATATCAGTAGGACTGGGATTTATGAGAGAAAACTGTTGTATTAATATCAGTAGGACTGGGATTTATGAGAGAAAACTGTTGTATAAATATCAGTAGGACTGGGATTTATGAGAGAAAACTGTTGTATTAATATCAGTAAAACAAGAACAGAATTTATGCTTGGCTTCATACGAATTAAAAAGAACCGAAGACAGTTTAAGTTTTACTTTTTGATGTAGTAAGCTTTTCGCACTGTGAAAAGGATGTTTAGAAAAACTTAGAATTTAGTATTTTAAAATTAAGAAAGGTTTTTGCTGCATTGCTGTTTTATGGACCGTTGCAAATTATTTTCTTTGTGCAATTTAACATTTTAATTTTTTAACAAAAGAAAGTTTTGATGAAAAGGAAATTGGGGAATTTTGAAGTGTAGAAATGTATCTGAAATGATTCAAAGCTAAGAGATTAAGGCAAATCATTACATCGAATTTATGAAAAAAAATAGGTTTGGACAAGAACCATTAGATTATTGCCCGCACATGTAAGAATACGGGCAGGAATCCATTGAAGTACGGGCTGGAGCTCGCACGTTAATAAGCAGTTTGTACGACTTAACAATTTAAGTGTTAAGAAGAATGTACATGTTTAAGTTTTTAATTTAAGTTTTATTATATGTTTTATCATTGTGTTGCATCAGATTATCAAAACAAGTAATTTTATTTTATGCCTATATGTTTGTAGGTACAATGATGAGTCTCAATAGCTGCAAGATTCTTATGTTATCGCTCATTTTCTTGCAAACATGCAACGCCAACAGCAACATGAACAATGAAATCTTTGAGTCCAAGTTTCTCAAAGCGATCGACGGTACAGACAACCTGGGCAACACTGCAGCAAAAATGAACTTCGATTTTAATGCACTAAGGGAGGTTTTTCTCAATGGGCGTAGAGCGAACAACCGGAAGCTGACGTCATGGCTTGAAGGCTTATCACACATCGCGGAGGAAGTGCCTACACGCGAAGAAATAGTGCATGTCAACAGGATGCCATTAGAGGACAATTCTATGTTTGACTATTCTTCAATAAATGTCAACCCTAGTTCCCTACTAAAAAGAAATAGCCAAGGCGATGAGATGCAACAACAGTCCTTAGACGCAGAACTCACTGAAAACCAGGCTTTACTGCAAACTATTCTCGCCTTGGCAAATGGAGATAATCCCGATTCAAACCAAAAACGTGATCACTACCTTGACTACGCTGAAGACCAGACCGGAAATGACGTATATAATGCGTATGAACACCAAATCCCATCAGATATGTTGCTTCCTGAAGCAAATACGGACAACGAAAGAATCCACAAGAAAACCAAGCGTCGATCCATGATCTCGTTGCATCCAGACTGCATCCAGAATCTTAAACAAATTAAACAGATCACGTGGCATGTGCTACAACGTCTTTATTTATGTTCGCGTCAACAGTATCTCAGAGATGAGAGGGAGAAAGAAAAAGAAAAACACAAGACCGCACTACCGCGCAAAGAAGCCCAACCATACGCGTTAGCCAGGAGCAGTCCTCAGGGTAGCGCCAGGCAGAAGACAGATGGCGCTTCTTACTTTATACAGTCGAGGCGCACCAGTGAAGACACGGTATCGAACCCGCGATTCAATCCTTCCGGGTGGTAGCATGTAATAAACTAGAACAAAAGGGTGCAAATTTCCTTCAAGTCGTTTGTATCCTATTTGTGCAAATTATGCTAATTGGTTTGATATTGTACTCCTATAATTGTAAGATTTCGGATCATTTAAAAATATTTCCACCTTGTAAATACTTTTGAAAAACAACAACTTTTTCATCTTCAATTGGCTTATTAATAAAAGTTAACTGCATAGCCAAATGATTCTATTAACTGCTCCGTTGGCGATCGGAAGTAAGTGAATAAATTAATCATGTTTGACAAATCAAAATCGACCTAAAATTGATTGTTTGCGAAGTACAGCTAGATCGAGCGTTGTTTGCCTCCAGGAGTACAGTTTGATCCACAGGTAACTTTTGTAGATACAATACTTGCAGTAATTTAAGTATGCCTTTTAAATTGTAATTGCCCATATTTGAGTGTGAAACTTTGATTTCAGTAGAATAGTAGGTAGTCTTGAAAACAGCACCCTTAGAAGGCTTTCTGATTTAAACATAAGCCCTTTACTGCTTAATTAATAGTCGATATTACGTTGTAATAAAAGCCAGGGTATCATCTCTGTCAGTATGCATACTCGCAACCATTGGGGGGGGGGGGGTGGCGGAGGAGGAGGGTTATAAAATACAGGGATGTTTCTTGTCATACTGCAACCTTCTTGCAGTTCTTGATAGCATTGTATGTTTTTAAACAAAAGTAATTTACTTGAAGTCAAATTGCACTTGAGTGCAATTTTTGAAAAAATCCGGACAAGTCATCATCTCCAAAGGGTGTAAGCCTCTGTTAATTTATTTGTTTTTTAATCAAGTTGGATGACAGCGAACTATTTGAGACTAAGGTTTCGCAGTAATTAAATGGTGACTTGAAAAACACACAGCGATTTTTTAAGTAAGTTATTTTATGTGCTCTTCAGTTAGTCAATTCGAACGGTTATAATAATACGATATGACTTTAAAACATTTTAAACATGTATTTTCCTGTACTAGGATGTGTAAAAATCATCCGAGAACTGTGCAAATAAAGTGAAGTCTTAAAATGGACGATTGTTTATTCTAGATATTTTATAAAGCAAAACTGCTTCATCCCTAAAATAGACGGGCACCGAATTCTACAGAGGTCTGGCTAACACAAGATATGAATAGCAGTTTTCTAGCGTAGGGCACATCCAGCGGCAGGTATAATTATAAAACCAACTCCTCAAGCGTTAGAACCCACTCGAAAAAAATCATACCACAGCTTGTACCACAGGTAGGACGAGCCTGAGAGGCTCAAAGGAGGGAAGTATCGGCTCAGTGCAAACGTGATTGTAGTTGTATTTTTATTTATCATTTTTGGTACAAATATATTCCCTTATAAATTAGATATTTTTCACTCTACCGCGATGTTTCCTTACGTGTAGTTACCCCCTTGTTATGACGATATCACGTACACACTTTCAGTAGTTACGTGACATTTTCAATACTTGAAGACAGATGAGTACGCCTGTGTGTATTTACCGGTCTTATCTAAACGCCAAAATACTACTGTTTCCTTTGTTCGCCGACTGGCATCATGAAACAAGTGGCGTTTGTCAGAGCAACAGCCTCTCTATATAGTGCGTGTAGTTTTCCTGTGAATGCTTAGAACATTCGTGCAAAACAGCCTTTTGAGTTTGAAGGTCTTGCAATGAAACATACTGCAACTATACTTTTATATGACTCACCACACTTCAAATAGAACCATTCATTAAAATGCAAATTTCAGACTTTTCACTGTATTTCCTACAGTTTCCTGATAATGGAGTCTTTTGAAAGCTTGCACATATATAGGTGTGCATGGGAAATAAAAAAGTGTATAAAATAATCTTTGCTTCTGTTCAGGGTGTAATTTACGTCATGTCGAATATAAGCAAATGGACAAACTTTTGTTTCATTTTACCACCACCTGCAGGAATGAAAGTATTTACCCAGTAAACTACGGTTAGAAAGTGTATGGTAACATATGTAAATGTCACGAAGATTAAATTGTTTTCCAATTAGAAGTGTGGAATCAGTCGGTGGGCGGTTGGGTAGGTACTTGCCTGTGCCAGGACCACACTACCACATTCCTTAATATTCATGTTTGAAAAGGGATAATCTTGTACAAATAAAAAGGCAACCGATCTATATCCTTGGCCATAACTTACTCAAAATTCCATATTGGTGTTAGAATCTCGATATTATCTATATCACTGGTGCAAAAATATTAGCATGGGTTTTCGGGGCTCGGAAGTGGAGCGTGAACTTTACAACTAAACCAAACCTTACGTTTTAAATGTCTTTTGAAATGCCATGAAAATTTAGGACAAATCCTGTCCTGCAACTCCTTCCTTAAGCTTAAATAGTGAGACCTCCTACAACAACCACTTCTCTGTGTTTCTCGTCTTAAGAAAAAACCCAATTCACACATTTAGAATATAAGTAAATTCTAATGCAATCGAGACACCGCAACTTTACGCCAGCCAATAAGTCTTGGCCAGCTAGCTTAAAACAGGGCCCCGATTTTGTGAGATGAACTAGCTCTACTCTCATAATATGGTAATATATCAAACATAACACTCTGTGTTTAGGGTCTAGTCGTACCGTAATTTGTATGGTCAAATGCTTATGCTCAAATGTTTCTACTCAAGTCTTACCTATGAGTGACCAAGTAGTCCCTGAAATAGTATGAATATTAGGGATAAATGAATCTGAGAATAACATAGTTTAGTTAACTCAGATGGGGAAATTAGGAAATATTAATTTGACATTAAGCAGCTAGTTTTCCTACAACGTGCTCTGATGGGGGTTGATGGTTGTAATGTCTTAACTGCCCACTCAGGTGTGAACCTTGAAATGTGTTTCATTAAGCTACCTATTGCATGAAGGCTGGAAAGAGGTGACGAGCGGAGGATTTTATTGCAGCTTGGCTTGACTAGTTAAATGATTCGACGCAATCTCGAGTGGGGGTTTGGGAGGGGATATTACTTTTAGATTAGCACTCTGCGTTTAGGGGTCGTTTTAAGAAGTTCTGGACACGCATGGCAATCAGTTGGTACGTGACTGCTCCCCACCCCCGGGTCATGGTCACGCATGGCAATCAATTGGTACTTAACTGCCCCCACCCCCGGGTCATGGACACGCATTGCAATCAGTTGGTACGTGACTGCCCCAACCCTCGGGGCATGGGCACGCATGGAAATCAGTTGGTACGTGACTGCCCCCACCCCCATCCCAAGGGTAAACTGCAACAGTTTTACCCCCGAAAAGCAGTTAAATTAGTTCAATTCAGTAACAAAATAGCGGCGTTTTAGCAGAAGAAAAATTTGGTAAACACGTGTGAGTGGATTTCAGCACGATTTGTAAGGGGGAAGTCTCCTTTTACATTACTAAAATATTTTTAGTGGGCAAATTATTTTGTTTTGTATTAATACGAACAAATAATGTTTAAGGAATTTACGTATATGGGGGGAGGGTGTGGCCAAGTGGTTAAAGCCGTTGTCACAGCCAAACGTTGTGGTGGTGTAGGTCGTGGGTTTGTATCCCGCACAATATTAGTTACACCCCAAGGATATCGATGTGCTTATATAGCTTACTGCCTTTCTACTCAGGAATATTGTAAAGCGCCAACTTGGCTGCATCAGATAGGGAATACAAGAAACACTTTATGAGCACGTCGAATTAATAGTTATCTTGGGTTAAAATAAATATAACTGTAATGTATGATCGAAACTTGATGTAAAGCGGTTTGAGCAGTTGCGTCAACTGGAAAGTCGCTACATAAAAGCCTACCATTATCATTATTATTATTAGTAGTAGTAGTAGTATATACTGGCTTTTCACTCAAGGACTTTTTAGATAATACGTGTGGCTGTGGCAGCGAATAGGAGAATTCCCTGAACGTTTCAAGGAATGGGCGTTTTCCCTGATTACACGTATACCCTAGTCGTATATAGGTCGAATTTTAGTTAATTATTATAAATGATGGAAAACGTCGAACGGAAGAATTTCATTTTAAATCGAAATACGAAATAAGTGATTAGGGGGTGGGGGAGGAGTCGGGAGGGAGGGGTCTGTGACTGCATGTACGCTAATGCTATAGTCATTTGGTGACGTCACAATGTTTGGGTTTTTCAGTGGTTCTAAAGCTTCATGAGCTAATGACTTTTGGCTGAAACATTGTTCCTAGACCTTTATGTATCAACATAATGCACTTCTGTAGAATAGAAAGGCTGTCCCTGTGCGCTCATACATTCATCAAATCTATTTTTGATTTATGAGGGCAAACATGACAGTGTTTTTGCCAAAAGAAATAATTATCCATCACCTATCCTTCTTATATCAAGATCTTGACTTTAAAATATATTATTTTACAAAATAGTTTTGATATTAAAAACGCCTTCCGTTTGTGCAAGATATCTAAGACTTGTGATTAGCTTCGTTTCTAATGAACCAGTTACAGAAGGAAAGAGCCAAACTATGCTCGGTGTGTAGAGAAGAATAAAACAACGCAGAATTATTTAAGTGGGTAAAGTTTGGATAAAAGTAGACAAATTTCAAAATAACACTGAATTGGAAAGTACTGAAATTATGATGGATCTAGTACTCTGTAATGGATTAGCTGTACTGACCGTACTGCAAGCATTCTTGGGTATTTTGCATACGAAATTGAACAGAATTAAACATGAGAACTTGTAAAAATATTTTAAATAAAACACTGAAAAGAACTGAGAAATATTGTGAACAAAACTATTAAAAAAATACTGTAAAATACCGTGAAAGGCAAGGAATGGCAAAGGTATAGAACACTCCGATATCTTTATATTTGCGTATCATTCAGTTATGAATCCATATACAGTGGAACCTCGGTACCGGACCACCTCCTTCTTGGGACCACCTCTGAATTAGTGCGCATTTTTTCGGCAGCGAATACGCCCCATAGACTTTAAAGGTTGAGAAAACTCCAAATTGGAACCACCTCGGATCGGACCTATTCGGGCCGCTTTTCTCGGTCCTGGGCCCTCAAAATGCCTGAGATCGGACCAAGAAAAGACATTAGTCTCAAAGATAAAACTGAGACAATTAATGACAGTAAATTGATTGGTCAAAGAAAATTAGCTGAAAAGTATGAAATTAGTAAATCACAAGTCCAAAGACTATTGAAAAGGAAAATTGAGTATGTCAATGTTTTTACCTGCGAACACTACATTTGAACTTGATTCTGCGGACAACCCGCAAAATTTTACCCAATTAGGACAAAGTCTCCCAAATGGGACCACCTCTGAAATAGGGCAAATTTTATCCGGTCCCAAGGGTGGTCCGATTTCAGAGGTTCCACTGTTTTCAAAATATGAATAGCGTATCTATGGAATAATTGCATTGCAAAAGAGAATGAACTGTTACATGTTGAGTAGGAGTTTTTATTGTGCCAGAACATAAATTTTTACGTAAATTACGCACACTCTCGCAGTCTCATGGCAAAGATTACACTAATGGCCCAGTTTTAGTTCAACACAGGAATAATTACTCAAATGAATTTATAGCATAGCAATGATAACATGACACTAACAAAAACGAATGTTTGTGTATAGCAATTAGCTTCGAAAGTTAATATATAATCACAAAAATTACAGGATAACAGTACTAACCCTCAAAAACACAAAAGACCTAACGATAATTACAGGATAACAGTACTAACCCTCAAAAACACAAAAGACCTAACGATAATTGCAGGATAACAGAACTAACCCCAAAAACAATCGACCTAACGATAATCAGACATTTAAAAATAATTTACAAACCAAATATTTTGAAATTCATAACATTTACTTCAGATGGAAATAATCCATGATAAAATGTAGAAAAGAATAATCTAACAGAAAATGTAAGCTAAAACATTTGCTATGAAACAAATATACTTTCACTATAAATCTTTACAAAATAACAGGTGATCAAACAAAATACTGACATATAATTATCTATACGGGGAACTGAACCCCCGGAAGTCAATTTTTTGTCTATATATTGATCAACAATCTCTCCTAATACATCTAAAGGCACTGCACCATTTTTAAGAATGACATCGTGAAATTCTTTTATGTCAAAATTCGGACCTGAAATATAAATTAATAATATTCTTAGTTTATCAGTTAAATAATTAAATTCATTAAGTAATTAATAAGATGTATAATCCATATTATCTTTATTTTGAATATGAACAGAGACTGGCTCAGACAAACGGTTGCAAACATGGCCAATGTTAACAAATTCTGATTGGTGCAGGTATTTTCTCAAATTATTTTCTTTTAATTCCGCCTCGTGAGCAACGGGTCAAGTGCTAATTTGTAAGGCCAAGTACATGAAGTGAGTTGTACCCGGCATGTCCTCACTTACGGGACAGCGGACCCCACACAAGTTGTATTTAGTTTAGAGATGTTCTTATTGTAGAGGTGCATTTATAATAGAAGTGAGTAGCAAGGTGAGCGTACAAGCAGCAATCTTCAGAGGTGGTCGTATTTTAGGATGGCCTTTATTTAGAAGTGGTTTTATCGAGAGGCAATACTGTACATAATAGTCACAAATCATCATAATGAACACAATCACGAGAGCTGTTTTAGATTTGCGTTATAACTGGAAGAGATACAACCACAGTTCATATTAATAACATAATAAACTGTACATTTGTATGTACAGTAAGCGCTGCCTTATTCGATCAGTTCCGATCAACATTATCCGAATTGGGAGGTTAGTGTACCGGGTGAAAATCCAAGATTGCAGACAGTGTGTGAAAATGATGTACACCTATCCATCACGACAAAAGGGATTATCAGTGTAGGAGTAACAGCCGGAGATGGAAGGACGGACAGTAGAACAGTCAGACGGACAACACTCAAGCATAAAGTCCACTTCGGGGCTAAAACCCAGGTTGGAGGCTAAAAGATTATTGATCAGAAACTTGGTATGAAAGAAGCGATCGAGTGAATTATCCGTGGGAAGATTAACGAGCACTGCTGTAGTTTTACCTAAGGAAGCCTCAACTTTGTGACGTAACTCTATGATCTCCATCTCTCCCACTTTATAGGCACACGCCTGGCCAGGCCACGTGATGTAGCGGTCCACTTCTATCTCCAGCTCGTCACGTGACATTATGCTGTATTGCTGGAGGTATTCGATGGCCTCTTCTCGGCTCCACCTTAAGAGGAAATAATCAGTACAGTGGAACCTTGGAAACCGCACCACCCAAGGCACTATGCAAAACCCGTCCTCTTAGCGAGGTGATCTACTGAGTACATCAGTTAATTTAACCTGTCCCCTTAGATTCTTAAATATCCTCTGGGCCTAAAACCCTTCTGTATTTTGTGACTACAGACAGTAACAATGTATTTATGAAAGCAACCCATAAAAAAAGGAAAAGCCAATACCCCTTGTAGTGAATGCCGGTGTCTACCACCAGCCGACACGCTCTGAAAATCTCGTAACAATATCTGCCAAACCTGGAAAAATTAGATGAATAAGTCTTACAATGGCATAATATTATTGTTAATATTATTACTACTATTACTTCCACTACTACTGCTACTACTGCTTCTACTACTATCACTACCACTACTTTTATTATTATTTTATTACTATTTATTATTATTATTGTTGCTATTATTATTAATTCCTTTCTTATTTATTTATTTTTTATACTTAATAAGTAAATGAGGCTTGAGTATACACTATAGAACAGGAAAATTTTACACAGTTATACAGAAGAACTTACAATTCGTAGGGGTCGTCGTTAAACAATCCCATTTCATGGCCCAGATATTCAGCATACAGTCCCCAGCCCTGAAGGTAAGAACAAGGGGTCATATATAAAATCTCTAGCTGGCCTGAAAGTAAGAACAATGGGTCATATTTAAAATGTGTAGCTGGCCTGAAAATTAGAACAAGGGGTCATATATAAAATCTGATTTATTGTAATTATTTAATTATAATAATAATAGTAACAATAATAATAATAAATAATAATAATAATAATAATAATAATAATAATAATAATAATAATAATAATAATAATAATAATAATAAAGGTATTTGGTGAACATAATAGAGATCATACAATTACTGAGTGCATCACATTACACAGAAATTTCATCAGAAATATGATCCATCACATATAATTAAAATACCAGTGTACTACCAAACAAAGTAAACAATCATGATCATACAATTACGCCATTAAATCACTTACAGCAGGAGTTGTGGGAGCGATACTTTAGCACACTTACTTCAACATAGGCCGTGTAATAAGGGAAATGAAATGGCGCTGCGTATTTTCGTATAGAAGTGTAAATCTTTCTGAAATTTGGTAGGTTTTGCTGGGCGATAATAGAGGATTGCAGATGATGTCCCGGGTTGCCCTCGTGTAAGGTCATGGTCAGAACAGTGAAGTAAGGCCTGTAATTTATATAAACTAGATATATATACATTTCTGAAACGCACCTTGTTATAACGACATGGCAAGGACCGGGAAATTACGTCGTTATAACTGCTGTATCGTTGTTAATAGATACTTGTAAAAAAGCCCAAAGCTTAAATGGAACCACAGAGTTATGTCAATATCAGCGTTATGTCGGTATAACCGATGTGGTTATAGCCGGTGTGGTTACAGCCGATGTCGTTGCAGCCGATGTCGCTATAACCGATGTCGGTATAACAAGGATTATTCTAGCATACTTAATATCCAGTGCCGGCTACAGGTTTACCAGTCAAACGTTTCTGTGTTAAAACACGACGTTTAACAGTCTATTTTTTAATTAGGAGGGAGTGGGTGGGGAGTTGCAACCCCTGAACCTTCCCTTGGATGCGGCACTGAATATGGTGATGCTTAACGTTTTATATCCCCTCGATCCACGTTTTATGTGAGGTGATATTCCATGCACTTGACCAGAATATATTAGAATTCACATCTGACTGTATTGAATGAGCTTTTTAATATTTCTAGGCTGAGTTTTCATTATAAATATCGCATACAGTCATTTTGTGACGTCATATTCTGACCCTGTATTCTTCCGGTCTGCTAGCACTCTGTTGTGACCGTAAATCAGGCTGGATTTGTTTTGCTCTCACCTTGTTTCTGGACTGTTCGCGTTCACTAACACAGTATTGTGACCGTAGGCGGCAGCCACCCTGTTTTGTACGGTCCCTTGCACGCTACAAAAAATGGACCCATTCATAAAGTACGTAGATGTTGGCTTCATAAAAGGATAAATTTTTACAGGTTTTTCAAGCTCGAACAACATTTGTACTGAGAAATCCCTGGCTTAAAAATATAATATAATTACGAAATATAGAGGTGCATATATGTTGTTCAATTTTAGGCCTCATGGCGGTCCCCATTTTTGGTTTCAGTTTCAGTTTCAATGTGGTCCTAATTTAGAGGTGTTCTCTTCGAGAGATTCCTAATGAATGTCTTACATATCTGTAGAAAATACGAACCATGAAAACGTACAGGGAGTGTACATTTTAGATTCACAATGTGCCGTTTCGAAAATAAATAAATACACGTATAAATAAATACTAAAATAAGATTACTGGTCTTCTCACCTTACGTCGGGTAATCTGTCAATGTTGTTGAAAAATAAAGGCAGAATTGGCTGTATTCTTTTATCCAACGCCGTTCGAAATAATTGGATAAATTCCTCCTAAAATAGAATCAACCAATAATATCGTTAATGCTGCTGTATTTTTAAATATATAAATGCTTTATTCAGTCATGTTAAAATGAATTTCTTTAATATCTAATCACAAGTTAACCGCTATACTTTTATGGAAGAAAAATTAAAAAATCCACTTTAATATAAAAAGCACATAAGAAAGCATTTGTTGAATTTTTACCCACTACACAAGGCATGCGCATTAATGCTATAATCCCCTTGGCACTCAGCACCTTTCCCTGCCTACGTCCTTCATGGACGCCCCCTAAAATGGCAGACCCTGCTAACGTCTTCCATGGACTCCCTCCAAATAGCAGACCTTGCTTAGGTCCTCCATGGACGGCCTCCAAATAGCAGACCCTGCATTCGTCTTCCATGGACGGCTCCCAAATGGCAGACCCTACTAGCATCCTCTATGGATGACTCCCACATGGCAGACCCTGCTTAGGTTTCCATGGACGGTCCCAAAGTGGCATACCCTGCTAACGTCCTCCAAGGAGGGCCCAATAATGGCAAACCCTGCTAAAGTCCTCCATGAAGGCCTCCAAATGGCAGACCCTGCTTAGTTCTCCATGGACGGCCCCGAAATGGCATACCCTGCTAACATCCTCCATGGACGTAACCAAAATAGTAGACCCTGCTTACGTCCTCCATGGACGGCCCCCAAATGCCAGACCGTGCTTACGTCTTCCATGGCCCCACATGACAGACCCTGCTTACGTCCTCCACGGACGGCCCCCAAATAGCAGACCCTGTTAACATCCTCCATGGACGGCCCCCAAAAGGTAGGCCCTGCTTAGGTCCTCCACGGACCCCCCCCCCCCGCTATTTTTTTGGCAGATTCTGCTAACGTCCCCCATGATCGGCCCCCAAATGGCAGACCCTGCTTAAGTTTCCACGGACGGCCCCCAGATGGCAGACCCTGCTTAGGTCTCCATGGACGGCCCCGAAATGGCAGACTCTGCTTACGTCCTCCGAGGAGGGCCCGAAAATGGCAGACCCTGCTAACGTCCTCCATTGACGGCCCCCAGGTGACAGATTCTGTTATAGTCCTCCATGGACGGCCCCAAAATGGAAGACCCTGCTTAGGTCTCCATGGACGGTCCCCAAATAGCAGACCATGCTAACATCCTCCATGAACGGCCCCCAGATGGCAGACCCTGCTTAGGTCCTCCGCGGACGGCCTCGAGACGGCAGACCCTGCTACCGTCTTCCATAGACGGCCCCCAAATGGCAGATCCCGCAATAGTCCTCCATAGACGGCCCCCAAATGGCCTCCATGAACGGCGACCAAATGACAGGTCTCGCATGAGTGTCTCCAGAAGATGTAAGGCATTTTGTAAACAATGCCCTGGTGGTTGTGGGTCATTTTGTAAACACTGTTTAAGACGTTGTGAATTATTTTAGAAACATCGTTCAATGGATTTGTTTATAAACAATGTTAAAGGGGGTGTGAGTCATTTGTAAACAATGTTTAATGGGGGTGTGATCCTGTTTGAGCGACAAAAGTCTGTGAGCCAAGGGGGGTCTGAGTCAGTTTATAAATAATGTACAAGAGGAGGTGAGTCATTTGCAAGTAATGTTCAAGTGATGCGTAAAATGGTCAATTTGTAAGCAATGCTGAAGAGGGTGTGGATCATTAAGTCTTACCTCTGTGTGGTTATAAAACTGTGGTTGCGTTCGGGTGTGTTGCAGAAATGATGCCAGATCACCATCATGTCCCAGCGATACCATAATCTTCAAAAAAATATGAAACCAACAATTATCAACCAGTAAGGAGTTCATATTTATCCTTTACCTACAATTACCTTGAATATACAAAACACTTGTCTTAAAATAAAATGTCGGTCTTCATATCGGGCATTAACCCTTCTATTTTAACCCCTCATAACAGACATTACCCATTCTGCCTTAACCGTTCATGACAGACATTACCCTTCTATCTTAACCCTTCAGGATAGCTATTACCCCTTTCTTTTCAAACCTTCATGATAGTCATACCCCTTCCATGTTAACACGTCATGGCAGGCATTACCCCTTTCAGTTTAAACCTTTATAGATTAAACCCTTCATGACAGACATTGCCTTTTCCATTTAGCCCTTCATGAAAGGCATTACTCCTTCCATTTTATCCCTTCGTGACCGACATTGTCCTTTCCATTTTAATGACCGATATTACCCCTTCCACTTTATCGCTTCATGACAGACATTACCCCTTCCATTTTACCCCTTCATGACTGACATTACCCCTTCCATTTTACCCTTCATGACAGACATTACCCTTTCCATTTTGCCCCTACATGACAGACATTACCCCTTCCATGAGCTGTTTTATCCGTCGCACTTCCTTCTGCCCTTTGTAATGCACAGTTTCCGGGTGTAGGTCGGTGGACAGGTGCCACTTCAAGACATTACGGTAATACTCGGCGCCATTAGAAAGGCTCCATACCCCAGGTTCTTTCCGTGTGTGCGGAAGATATCTCTAGATAAATAGAAAGCTTTTACTGTATGTCTTATGGACGTACCGTATTTATGCCTCAAAACTCATGTACAAAGTTACATCATTTTTTTAAATATAAGACATTTAAAAAACATCTTGAAAAGGAATTTTAAATATCAAACACATCGATGTCTCCGATTTCGAAACTCGTGATGAATACGTTCAATTGTCTACCGGATGTGACGTAATACTTACGTCACTGATGAAGAGGGACAACCTTTCGAAGGCCTGTTGGATGCTCCGTATCGCCGCTTTGGCCTCACTCCTCAGGATGAGCCTGCCCAAAAGATAATACAGTAAAACCTCATTCTGAACAAACCCTGAAATACCGGACAACTGCCAATACCGGACAAGAATTCTCAGTTCCGTTTTTCCCCTATTGGTTTACATGACCCCTGAAATACCAGACACCTCTATATATCGGACACAATCTGCCAGTCCCCCTTCCCCCGTTGTCCGGTGTAGACAGGTTTTACTGTACCATAAATTCTTACCCAAATCATCGAAATCGCTTTAGTACAAAAATAATTAAGTTAGCCTTTTTCTTATATTTATGCCAATGGGAAAACAAAGTTGTATTAACGTTTTATCAAAAGCACGACACAACTGTCACGTGACTACGGTATTGGTATCATGTGACTGAATATATATCACGTGACTTACTTGTCCGTCTGGGATATGCCGTCAAGCTCGTCCAAGGAGTGGATATGGGTGTAGTAAGATGTCTCCTCGGGATCTGCGGACGTTATCAACCTGATATCACTTAACACACCTTTCTGTAAAAAAAAAAAAAAACACATCAAGCCGAATCCCGGGAATAGAACGACCAGTGGAAGGGAACGAATGTGGTGATGTCACTTAATACACCTTTCTATTGCAAAAAAATACAGCCCAACTTTCGGAAATAGGACCAGAATAATGCAGACCAGGGGTGGTCCTATTCTGGTCGATTCTTTATAATTGAAGATGCCTAAAACTGGAGAATTGAAAAGCTGTTCTGTTTGTGAGGTGGTCGCCTTTGCCGGGTGGCCCTATTTGTGAGGTGGCCCCATTTGTGGGGTGGCCCTATGTTTGCGAGATGGTCCCACTCGCCGGGTGGTCCTATTTGTGAGGTGGTCCCATTTATCGGGTGTTCCTATTTGTAAGGTTGTCCCACTTGCCCGGTGGTGGTATTTGTGAGGTGGTCCCATTTGCCGGGTGGCCCTATTTGTGAGGTGGTCCTATATGCCGGGTGGTCGTACTTGTGAGGTGGTCCCATTTGCCGTGTGGTCGTATTTGTGAGGTGGTCCCATTTATCGGTTGTTCCTATTTGTGAAGTGGGCCCATTTATCGGTGTTCCTGTTTGTGAGGTGGTCCCATTTATCGGATGGCCCTATTTGTGAGGTGGTCCCATCTGCGAGATCGTCTTATTCCGGGCTTTTCCCGTAAGTGCTTACTTTAATAGAGGAAAATAAATAAATAAACAAATAAATAAATACAAAAATATAATAATATTAATAAAAAATGTCAAAAATAAATAGTCGCGACCATTGTACAACGTATAATCAACGTATTTAACACAACGTTGGATAAGCAACGTTGATTAGACATTGGACGTTACTCTAACGTCGCAATGTTTACTGGGTTAGACTCTTGACTGATAATTACCATTGACACGTTATGATTGGTTCTGTTGAGCTGTACCGCGCGATCCATGAGACCTTGGACCTGTTCAATCTGATTAGGCAGTCTGTGGAGTTTCCTAATGTATGCGGATATACCCTGGGTGGTGTTGTACGTGCTGCGGGCTACCCACAAGTGAGACAACCTGTGGATGCCTTCCAGCGTGTTTAAAGGGTTTAAAGCCCCGTAACTGAAACAGAGAATTGTATAGATTACGGCAGGGGGGGAGGGGGGCATATTAGCCCTATGCTTATCTAAGCGTGGAAAGCAGGGAGAAAGTATGAATGCTTATCCAGGTGGAGTCAGCAGAGAGAAAGGCTGAATGCTTATCCAGATGGAGTCAGCAGGGGGAAAGGCTGAATGCTTATCCAAGTGAGGTCAGCAGGGAGAAAGGCTGAATGCTTATCCAGGTGGAGTCAGCAGGCAGAAAGGCTGAATTATTATCCAAGTGGAGTCAGCAGGGAGAAAGGCTCAATGCTTATCCAAGTGGAGTCAGCAGGGAGAAAGGCTGAATGCTTATCCAGGTGGAGTCAGAAGGGAGAAAGGCTGAATGCTTATCCAAGTGGAGTCAGCAGGAGAAAGGCTCAGTGCTTATCCAAGTGGAGTCAGCAGGGAGAAAAGCTGAAGGCTTATCCAAGTGGAGTCAGCAGGGAGAAAGGCTGAATTATTGTAGAAACCGGCGTGGTGAAAGATGTGGATGAAGACAGCCAATTATAGACAATGAATTCTTTCAGATCTCTGTGCTTGAAGTGAATAATTGACTGCAATGGCACCCCGAGATCCGATCACCTGTAGAACCAGACCACTTTGGCAAAATAATCATGGAACAGCCCATAGGGACACTCAAGGGAGAACAGGCTATTTTATAACAGCCCTTAAGGGGCACTCGATGAAATACAGAATTTCATGGAGCAGCCCTTAAGGATACTCCAGAGAGAACAGACAATCATGGAACAACCCTTAAGGGACCCTCAAAGAAAAAAGAATATCATGGCACAGCCCTAAAGAGCACACCAGGATGAACCGGCTGTCATGGAACAGCCCGTAAGGGCGCCTAAGGGATAACAGACTATCATGGAACAGCCCTGAAAGGCACTCCATGAAGAACTGACTATCACGAGAGGCACTCACTCTATCCATTCGTGGCCTTCGATGTAGATACGAAGCTGATACTGCAGGAGCTTTAGCGTCGTCTTATCTTGTTGCGTGAGATTGCTGCTATCTATATCCAGACTTCTACTTAGCATATCTTTGCAGTCTTCCTAGCCAATGGGAGAAGCAGAAAACAATTATAGAATGAGTATAAATACCGTCCAAGCAAAAGGGCTGATAAAGACGGATATATTTTTATTAATAACTGATAAATTAAATTCAGTACTTTTTGTCCAACTTTTAGCAAATCATACATCTTTTGTATGCATTCACACAAAAGGTACCAAACCAGTCATTGTTTTCGTTTCCAGCAGACTTCAGTTAATCAAAACTCGATTCACTTTGTTTTACTTTCCCTTCGAAACTATTGATAAAAAAAATACCACTCGTCTGTTGAAGTCCCGTATGAGGAAGGACTCCAGGTGTTCCGCTTGTGGATTCCGCAACGCCGGAAATTCCTCCAGTTTCCACATCCAGAATTCTTCAGCCATGCTTCTTAGGCTTTCATCTAAACACACCATCAGACCCCCTCAGCCATGCCTCGTAGCCTCTTAGCCCTTCATCTAAACACACCACCACATCCAGATCCCCTCAGCCATGCTTCTCAGGACTTCATCTACAGACCCCACCAGACCCCCTCAGCCATGCTTCGTGGGCGGCATCTAAACACACCACCAGACCCGCTCAGCCATGCTTCGTGGGCTTCATCTAAACATACCGCCAAATGGGTTTATGTGCGCCAGAAATGGACTCAACACGAAAATACAGTGAAATGCCGGAAATAGGATCACCAGTGGGACTAAAGCAGTTTCCGGGTGCGGTCTTATTTGTGGTGCTATTTTTGGTCCGATTTGCGGTCCTATTTAAGGTCCAATTTGTGTTCTTATTAGTGGGACTCATAGTGGAAGGCACCCAGAACGGAACTATTGAAAAATGGTCCTATTTGTGAAATTTGTGAAGTGGTCCACTTTGTAGGGTGGTTCCATCTAGGGGTTCTTCCTATATATTGGCTACCGGCGGACACTTTATAATATACATCGAATGGGAGGTAACAAAAAACAAATGAGCCTCTAGAATTACACCTTTTTAATGATATCAAATTTGATACGCTGCACTCCTTAGGGATCTACCTATATCCACAAAAAAACTCAGATAAATGCTGTATTCAGGTGGAAGTATTGCTTATCAGCTGAACTCAACTGCTGTGTCTAACCACTACCTTTTTGAGATCGAATTTCTCACATAAAAACAACACTTGGCGAAAGTCAATGTCAAGAAAAAGAGAGCTTACGCGAAACGTACACTAGTCATTTTACTTATTGATTACAAAGATTTTGATAGACCCACAAGACGCACACTTTTCTCAATTCTGCCCAGTCAGTAGGGGGAAAGTAAGGATTCTACTGCAGGGGGGATTCTACTGCAGGGAGGATTCTACTGCAGGGAGGGTTCTACTGCAGTGACCCCCCCCCCCCCTTGGCGAGCAACATTCAAGTGACACACAGCAATTTGATCACATGCCAAATCGGTGTGCCGCAGGACAGGTGGCAAAAATCAAGACCCCCCCCCTAGCAGACATTCAGGACAGACCCCCCCCCCCCCGCAGGCGGCAGTCGAGAATTTTTTTTTTTTTTTTTTTTTTTTTTTTTTTTGGTGGCAGGTGGCAGTCGAGACAGACCAACATTGCGTCATAATTCTCATGTGATTTGACTGTGCAGTTGGTTTTGAAAATAAAAAATATATATTGGAAGTTGTTGCGATACCACAGCTTTATATCTACTTTAAAGTGAAAAAACAAATGTTCCCGTGGACTAGTTTTTTTTTAACCCTTTACTCCCGTACTGGTTTATGAATTGTGTATTGGTCAGTCTGTTTTGCAACATTTTACGGCATTGTAGAATTTTTTTTACTAAAAAATGTCCAAACACAAAACAACAGAAAAAAACTTACTAAATATATTATCTCTTACTAATCTAAATGAATATGTTACAAACCATGTACTATGTTATCCTAAAAGAGTTAGCATCCGTATTAAAAGTTAAACGTTAGCACATATTTTTTAGAATACTCTTTCAATATGTAAACTTCTCGCCTGTTCTCTACGAGTAATTCTTTTCTCAAATAGCTGAAAAGTACAAAGTCGACTGTGCTAGACACACAGCTCTTGTTATGCAGTGTTGGTAAACAGACAGGTGGCAAAGCCAGCGTGGATACTGTAACAGGTGGTAAAAATCAAGACACCCCCCCTAGTCGGCAGCCGGCCACAGACCCCCCCCCTAGCCGGTAGTCGGGACGGACCCCCCCCCCCCCGGTGGCCTGCATATACTGTGATGACACCTGCTTGTATGCAGTAGTATATAAATGGGGGGTTGAAAGCAACACTTCTTCAAACAAGCAGCAAGTCGTACAGTTACAGTCATGTGGAACGGAAGGGTAGTGACGCTGACAACAGAATGTTATAAGTGTTGGGTGTGGCTAGAATATCCAGGACAACCACACAACTGCCCGGTACACCACAATGCACCACGTCGGTACTGTTGCAAAACCTGTGGTGGTTTGCTATGGTACAAGTTTACTGCAAGATTACCTGGACCAGAGCCATGCACAGACTGCTGGTGGTGCGGTGCGACGCTGAAAAACTTCGGGTATTATAATTTTCATCCCTTGAAGTGCTCAAGAAGACCTTTCACGATGGAGCAGTTTTACAGATACCAGTGTAGCTGCGGAAATCCGACTTGTTGGTGAAGAGCCAACTCACTAACATCTTTCGGCCCTTCTAAGGGCCATCCTCTGTTATGAAATGAAACGCAAATTCTGTCTATGTATGAGTGTGTATAAAAGGGGTATGTCTGAGATTACATTTCAGCATTTCAGTTTCAGCAGTTGACGTGACAACAACAATGGCATCTAATTCAGACACATCAGTCTACTGTCATGATTGCGATATAGCATTTCCATCTCTGGAAGTGTTTGTGGCACATACATGCAAACCAGCTAGGATGAAACGTGCTCACGAAGAGCTTGTTGAGCATATTGAAGCTAAGAGACGAAAGACAGTACAAGATGGTATTGACAGACCTGATCCGGTCCTCTGCGGTGAATGCGTTAAAATATTTTCATCTTTGGATGCATTTGAGACCCATGCATGCGTTGAGATGGAAAATGTATCTCATGAAGAACAACCTACAAAGAAGCAAAAGACAGGACAAGTAGGCAGAGGTAGAAGAGTGAGTCTTGGTGAAAACGCGCAGGAAAGACGGTTTGAGTCTGAAGATGGATCGGATTTACTACTTGAAATGCGACAACAAGAGGACCGGATTAAGAGACATTTGCTAGAAACGTTAAACCGTTGTATGAAATGGTATATTGTGGTGCATGCACGCTTCAAGAAACTGACGGCGAATGCAGAAGGTGTTATGGTAGAACAAGTGGATAACGCCTTCATCAGCAGTCCAACATATGTCGCATACAATCCAGCGGATATTGAGAAGGACTTGCCAGAAGCGTATAAAGAATTGTTTACCAAGTTTGATGAACATGAGCGACAAGGTTCTGGCTGGGTGTTGGATAACATACTGTATATTTAAGTGCATACAGCCACGTCAACGCCTCTGGAAGTGAGTAGTTTTATCCCACTACCGAAGAAAGTGAAGATTACAAAAGGTGTGTTAAACATTCGGAATCATGACAACAAGTGCTTCTTATGGTCTGTATTAGCTCATCTTCATCCTTCAACAAGAAAAAACCCAGAGCGCGTGAATCAATACAAGACATTTGAGAACGAATTGAAGGTGGAAGACATGACATTTCCTACACCGATTACGGACATTCCAAAGTTTGAAAAGGAGAATGATGTATCTCCTTAAATTGTCTTCACGGGTTTAAGCGACAAGATCTTTTAGACAAGCATCGTGAAGTGTGTGGCAAGCATGGAGCACAACGTTTATCATTTCCCAAGGAACCCTTCATCAAGTTCAAGAATGTAGCCAAACAACAGCGAGCACCTTTTGTGATTTATGCAGACTTTAGATGTTTCACGAAAAAGCAGGAAGGAGACAAGTATCAACATCATCGTCCAAACAGCTTCGCGTATGTCGTTGTCAGCCAGTATGACATACGTGCCCCAGTTGTGTATCGAGGAGATAATGTCGTGGAAGTGTTTTTAGACCATATGGTGAATGAGCGTGATCGTATTGTGCATGGCTTGCACATGGTGATGGACATGGTGATGACTCGTGAAGACAAAGAGGATTTCAAGAACGCTGTTGATTGCTACATTTGTCATGAGCCTCTAGGAGCAGATCGTGTGAGAGATCATGACCACATCAATGGCAAATACCGCGGAGCTGCACATAATGAATGCAATTTACAATTCCGACTTCGAAAGGATAAGCAGGGGGATAAAGATTCTTTTATCATTCCTGTGTTTTTCCACAATTTACGAGGCTATGACAGTCATGTGATCATGGAAGAAATTGGAAAATTTAAAAATGAAACGATTACAGTCATTCCCAACACCATTGAGAAATATATTGCATTCACCATGAGCAATCTAAAATTTACGGACAGCTTTCAGTTCATGAGTACCTCTCTACAGAAGTTGGTATCCAACCTTGCAGCAGAAGGAAAAGATAACTTCTACAACATGACCTCTCACATTCACGATAGCAACCAACAAGATTTGGTGCTGAGAAAGGGAGTGTATCCCTACGATTACGTGGACAAACCAGCCAAGTTTGCTGAAACACAGCTACCATCAAAGGACAAGTTTTATAGTCAGCTTAGCGAAGAGGACATTAGCGATGAGGATTATGCACATGCTCAGAAGGTGTGGGAGACATTCAACTGTACCACATTCGGTGAATACCACGACCTATACCTGAAATCAGATGTGCTACTGCTAGCTGACGTGTTTGAAAATTTTCGTCAAGTGTGTCTCAACACGTATGAATTGGATCCTGCTCACTACTATACAGCACCTGGACTGTCGTGGGATGCTATGTTAAAAGCGACAAAGGTGAAGTTGGAATTGATCAATGACATTGACATGTACCAAATGGTTGAGCAAGGCATACGTGGAGGAATATCTGTGATCACGCACAAGTATGCGAAAGCAAATAATCCCTACGTAGCAGATTACAATTCTCAGTTACCAAACAACTACCTGATGTACCTGGACGCAAACAACTTGTACGGCTGGGCCATGTCACAAAGCATGCCACAAGGAGGATTTATGTGGGTGAGCGAGCCAGAGTCTATTGACTTCATGGATGTGGATGAAGATGATGACATTGGATTCATTTTGGAAGTGGATTTAGATTACTAAATTCAATCCATGATCGTCATAATCACTACCCAGTGGCTCCAGAACGGAAATGTGTCAAATTTGGAGAATTGTCAGAGTACAGTCAGAAGCTATTGGAAGATCTGAACATGAAAAGCAAGCCCAGTGAAAAACTCATTCCTAACTTGTCTGACAAGAAGAAATATGTACTTCATTATAGAAATTTACAGCAGTACGTCTCACTAGGGTTGAAAGTCACCAAAGTACATCGCGCCATCATGTTTGAACAGAGCAAATGGCTGGCAAAATACATTACCTTGAACACCGAAAAGAGAAAATTGGCTAAGAACCTATTTGAGAAAGACTTCTTCAAACTGATGAACAACTCAGTGTTTGGCAAAACCATGGGAAATGTGAGAAAGCGAATCAATGTTGAACTTGTTCACAAGGAAAAGCGGTTCAAGAAACTTGTAGCCAAACCTTCTTTCCACAAATTCAAAATTTTCAACGAAGATTTGACCGCGGTACATTTGCGCAAAGTGGATTTGCTTCTGGATAAACCCATTCAAGTTGGCTTCACCATTCTCGACCTCAGCAAAGTGCTCATGTTCAACTTTCATTACAACTACATCATGGTCAAGTATCCCAATGCCAAGCTGTTGTTCAGCGACACCGACAGTCTATGTTACGACATAGAAACGGAAGATATCTACAAGGATATGCAGCAAGATGCTGACCTGTTCGACACAAGTGACTATCCACCAGATCATTTTCTACATTCCAACGTGAACAAAAAAGTGCTTGGGAAAATGAAGGATGAGACGGCGGGTATTCCTATTGAAGAGTTTGTTGGACTTCGACCGAAAATGTATAGTATGATGTATGGTGGGAAAGAAAAACATACAGCCAAAGGCAGCACTCGAGCTTGCCAAAGACGCATTAAACATGTGCAGTATAGAGACAGTTTGTTCAAGAAAACTCAAACGATGGCTACAGGACACATTATTCGAAGTCATAGTCACCAGCTTTTCTCAGAGAAGTTGAGGAAAGTAGCCCTCTCCCCATATGACGACAAGCGATATGTGCTGAATGATGGTTATTCCACTTTAGCGCATGGGCATTACAAGGCTGTGGTATAAAAGGAGGAGGTCCTCCAACGTAAGAGTTATTTGAGGTGTGAACATTGAAGAGTGAACATGGAACTTGGAAGTCGTAAGAGGTCTACAACTGATATGGATACTCTTGCAGATACAGTCAAAGACTTGAAAGTGAACAATCCTACCACTACCATCAAGAAATTGAAAGTGGAGACGGCACCAACACCACAGTCGCTTTCTCTAGGCAATGGAAAGTATATCAAGATTATGAAACAAAGCAATGAAGGCGTGCTAAACATTCGCAAATACCTCAGAGATGAGGGGACTGGAAAAACCGTCCGACGAAAAAGGGTATTTTGCTAACAATACCTGAATGGAAAATGCTGAAGAAGCAAGTGAAAGAAGTGGATAAAAGGCTTCGCAGACAAGAAGACAGCGCATAACAAGGTAAAATCATGAATGCACTCATGCTTAACAATGGTGCTTACCTTACTGTAAATGAGAGGAATGAAGTGATACTAGGTTCTCGAATAAGTTATCATCGGTTTAAACCTGAAGTGTGGAAAGACTTTCAAAACATACCGCTTGAAGCTGGGTTTGAACGTAGACTTGAAAATAAAGTGGAAGTGTTTGTGACTGAACATGATTCTAACATACGCGTGACATTTTGGAGAAATCTTTTACAGGATTATCCAGAGGATTATAAGGGAGTTGTGCCAGATACTCCATATACAGATATGATTCACTTTGATATCAAGAATTGGCGCGCAGTGTTACGATTTCTAGAAGCTATACAACATCCGCTGTTCGCCATCATCCGAGCATAAAAACGTCTTTGCAGAGAAGACAGCTCATAGTTGATCTGACTGTTGAACGAGATGGAAGACTATGTGTTGGATTATAACCCCATTACACATGGATTCTCATATATGAGAAACTTATGTGATGACATTGTGCTAAAACATTTTGGAAAGTATATCATTCTATTGCCTGACGAACAATCTGTGTTGGAAGAACATCTAGAGAAGTTGAGGATACCTGGCTTTCTCTTAATACTCTCAAATGATATAGAAGTGCGTGTGACTGAGAACTGTCTAGACGTGTTTGTACAATTTCGCCAATATGACGAGCTTACAGAATGCTACGACTACATCACCCTCAACACAGTGGAATGGTACGCTCTGTTACAAGCATTGGATTGGAAAGAACCTGGCGCTTGAATTCAAAGAGGAAGGAGTGCAACTCATGCGAGGCACCAAGTCCATTGAGCTGACACATCCCATGTGTGTTATGGTGATGAACATTGACATAAATGAAGATGGATATGAACTGAACCTGTCTGAACACGAAGATGTGAAAATAATAAAGTTTTGTAATGGACAGTGTTATGTGAGCTTTCATAGCATTTACAAACGTGAATGTAGTGTCTATGATACATATATTAATTAAGATTGGTATGAATGGCATGTGTTTATCGATGTATTGAATGTATTTGTAAAATAAAAGTGTAATGTAAAAAATTGTAAAAATGTAAATAACACAATAAACAAAGAATGTCGTATACAACTGTCTTGTTTATTTACAATATTCATAATACAATTCACAATTACCAACTAATACAACATCAATAAAATAATGGCTTATAATGCCTATATACAATAATCCTTTACCATATTCATAATACAATTACCTACTAAATACAACTAATATAACATCAATAAAATAATGGCTTATAATGCCTATATACAAAATCCTTTACAACAAAATCACCATCACTTCTTCTTAATACGTCAATGATTTCAAAAGGACTATGCCCTCGAGCTCTTTGAATTATATAATACACACAATAAAATCCACATGTAGATGATATCGGTGTTTGTAATGGAACTGAATTACAAATGAAATGAAACTTTAAAAACTTATTCAAACGACTGTCTATAGGTAAAAGTCCATAAGAGTGAAAATGTTCTGCAGGGTCTTTGTCATAATATACTGCCACCCAATGCTCTCCTGGCTCATCATGATCGTCTGTGTTGATGACATAGGCACCGCGTTGTAAAGATGGTAACTGGTCCATGGAAAACACACCTTGAAACAAGTCTTTTGTCACGGCATCATGGGATAGGATGGCTTCTATCTGCTTCGTATTCATGACTGGTAGTCGAATTGAATGCTTCGATTTGCACTTATTTCAACAATGTTATCAAATTCAGCATACACTATAACATTGACTGTATTTTGCAAGGCACCAGCAAAATTCATTTCTAGTCGCAAATTCCCATGCTTGATAAGG
The DNA here is from genome assembly GCA_949752745.1 of Protula sp. h YS-2021. Classification (NCBI taxonomy): domain Eukaryota; kingdom Metazoa; phylum Annelida; class Polychaeta; order Sabellida; family Serpulidae; genus Protula; species Protula sp. h YS-2021. The sequence continues at coordinate 8,814,090 of OX457034.1, forward strand.
GCATAATGATCATCACCATCATAATCAGGTGTTAAGTCGAACGAAAATAAAGCATAACCTCTAGACCAATCTTCCCGTTTTATAATGGAACTTTTCTCACCATTCAATTTATCAAACGATTTGTAAAGCGTTTCAAAAGCATCAAGATATTTGCCTCGATTGATTTCAAGTTTGAGAGGTTTGGATAGGACTGGTTCACCATCCGTGTAAAGTTGCATAAAGTTTAGAAAAAAATGATCAAAATTGTATGGATTTCTCGATACTGTTCCTCTCTAATGGTAGTGAGTGGTTGATAGTCCACATTATAACTTTTTTCTACCGCAGTTTGCGTTGGTGGTATGTGAAACCCTTCTAATGGAGAAAGACTGCATTCACAAGACTGATTATGAATTAAAGACATGATTAAAGAATATCTTTCATATATTTTGTTGATGTTATCCGTTTAGCTGCCTTTCGCCTTCTGACAGGTTTTGCAGGTTGTGCTCTCTTTTGTCCTCCTAACACATCACCAATGACACGTTGTGCTACTCGGCCTGTAACATCTTTCGCAACATCTTTTGCAGCCTTTTTAAGATGTGGTGCAACGATTTTAGCCCCTGCCTTAAGCAGTGGAATAGCTTTGCGAGCCAATGATCCCAATATTGAACCAATACCATCTCCATACTGTATTCGTGCTCCTTTAAATCCTGGTAATTCCCCGCCCACTTGACGAAGAAAATGGCTGCGATATGCAGACGGATCGTGTCTATATGCTTTCATAATGCTTTTGGTCGAAAAGTTTACATATCACTTTCCCAGTTTGAAATGACACATTATGACCTGTGTCATCCTTAATATTCATTTCTATTGTGTCAAATTTGGATGTGTTTACAGTGACGTAATGAGGTTCTTCATAAGTTTTCATAATAATATCACCATCATACCCTTCTATGGGAACAGAACGTAGCAAAGGAACATAATAATCTCCAACTACTTGTGGCTCACAAATACTACAGTACACATAAAGTGTATAAAATCCATGTTTCACATCGGATTGATGTTCAGCAGAACCGGATTCTTTATACCATTTACCTGGTTTAAATCCTAAAATCTCAGCTAAGCCAGTAGAAAAGACAATATTATAATCATCTCTTAAAATAAGAGACACTTTTCGACTAATTTTATCATACTTTAACCTAATAGGGTTTGCATTAATAGATTTTTGTAATTCTGCATTTATTGCAGTACATAGTTCAGGTATGGATCTGTAGTAACCGTATGGAATATAAACTGGATAAAATACATCTGATGATGATCGATAATGAAGAGTATAGTCTATTCCTGGCCTCATTGTCTTCCATGTGTGTGGGTATTGAATTTCAGCTAAGGCTACTTCATATTTTCCGTTCAAATATAATGTACGAGGTAAACGAATTTGATAAGTAGACGCCTTATTAGTAGGATAATAGTTCAAACTAGCATTGCTAGGTAAAGTTATATAAAAACTTGTTGACTCCATGATGACTAAATCGTTTGTGTGATGCATGTGACACTAGATGTGTCTATACATTACTTCATGTTTAACACTCGTCATCGCCATTGCTGTCTACATTGTCGTCTAAATCTACATTGGTATCTACTACTTCTCCTTGACAACAAGCACTGACACACCTAATTTTTACAGGAATAGTATTTCCATTTTCTTTACAACAACACCATAACTCTTTCATCCGTGTTAAAACGTTTCCCATCCTTCTGGAAACAACCTTTGTTGACGTTGTTGTATCTCTTTTGTAATATCTGCACGAGTTGTCTTTTTGCCGTGATGGAACAAATTATGTACAATAAAAATAATGCTTAGATTTTGATGACTGCTGCCAACACTAAAGAGACGTGTCATACGCTCGTCACTATGACATTTGGTCATTAAGTCATCAATGATGAGTAAGTTTGGTGTTTTCGGGTTAAAACGCTCTTCAATGTCATCTGGAATGCCTTGGTAAAATTCCACACCCTTCATTCCCTTGTATAAAGGCTGATCTGCTGCATAGAGCCATAAAATGGTTTTTGGAGAGGGTTTAATTAACTTTTGTTCTAGAATTTCTCTAACTAGAGACGTTTTACCACTGCCTGTAGGTCCAGAGACCAAACATGTGAATGGATGCTTCATTTTCGAATATCCGTTTCTTTCACCCAACTGTTAAACTTCTTTGGCCAACCTAACCACTTCACAAATAATTCTTTAGCACCTCGTCTTCTTCTTGTTTTCAACACCTTTTCAATTCTGTACACAGATTCAATATCTTTTGTTACTTTCTGCAGTTCTTCTTCATAGAAATATCCATCAATATCCTCGTCTAAAAAGTCTTTCACACGATATAAGTGTATTCCTTGCTTCTTACAACGATGTGTGATAATGAAGACTTCTTGCGTCCACTTTATATGATAATCTCGTTGAAATACATATTTCATATTGGAAATGCGCACCTGATCACCAATTTTAAATTTGTAAGGTTTTTTCTTCTTTGGTTTCAATTTCAATTTATCTACATACATATACTTCCACACTTTTGATTCGATGTCTTCACGAATATCTGCTGGAGCATACTTATTAGGGAGGGAGCCATGAGGTCTATGGTTGTAATTATACACTAAGTCTGGAAGGATGTCCATATAGCGATACGTTTGATTATGTAGGAAATATCGATATATCATCCCCTTTAGAGTACGAATGACTCTCTCAGCAAAGTTGGCTTTCGTTTCATTCTTTGTTGTATAGGCATGCATTCCCTCCTTCTTCAAAAATGCTTTTACCCATCTGTTTTTAAATTCAGTTCCTTTATCTGACCTTAGAGTTCGTGGTCTTCGTTGTGTTTCATGAAAAATCCTTTGAAAGGCTTCTATGACACTGGTATGTGATTTATTAGGTATTGGCTGCACCCACAAATATTTGGAAAACACATCAATGACAACCAATAAAAAGCGGGTGTCATCATTATAGGGAACTATGTTTCCCATGTCAGCTAAATCAATATCCCACATGTCATCAATGCCACGTGTAATGACACGTTGCCTTTTAAACCTGTATTTTACAGGTTGTAGTAAACTGAAGGCATCTTGATCCTGTAACCATTTCTTCACTTGCGAATGAGTGACTGGTTGATCATGTTTTTTAAGATGTGATAAAGTTTGGAAGGGCCAGCAAATGCCCCAGGTTGACCAGGTTTAAAGTAAATATTGGTTAAGTAGTCTTTTCACGTCGACATGATGAATGAAAAAGCACTTCTCAACAGAACACTTTTTATTTTATAACTCAATCAACATATTTTACAAATCAAGAATGGATACAATGGATGAATAATTGGAGACCATTGATCTTCAATGAACACTAACCACCTACTGAGTTCATCTAATGTAATAGCCTCTACACCATATTTTTCACAACGTTGATTTGCATTCTCTAACACTTTATCTAAATGTATGTAATATTTAGCTTCATTCCAGTATATATAGGCACCTGCGGAATGACAAGTATGTTCTGAACACTCTTCATGTTGACAAGCAGGACATACTAAACATGCAAATTTTTTTACAGCTAATAACATTTCTTCACAATAGGTTTTTTGTACAATATATTGTCTCAATGTTATGTCTGTCATTATGCTGCAGCATAGATTAACCACTCACTCACTTCATCAAACAGTCTTGGATCAAATCGAGCCAAGTGATATGCTGCTTCCACATCAAACTCCTCAGCTCCAACAATGTTTGACTCTTCACTCCTTACGCAAGTTTGACAAGTTCAGCATGGAATGAGCAAGTTCCCAATAGCTGTCAAAGTGTTCCAGTTGTTGTTGAATAGATCCAAAACGTGTCAGTTCACTTATCATATATTCCACAAACTTGTTCTTGAAACATGTTTCTATATCCATCCTTTACATGTCCACACGTCTACACACTTTGGAGGTTGGTAAGCAAATGACTTGTAGTCTTACTCGACAGATACTGTTAATGAGCCGCACTTGTTGCAGAAGTTGTCAGGTTCACACAACTTGCAATTGTACTTATGACAGTGACAATCATAATCCTCAGCATATCCGTAAGCACCGCAATAGTCACAGGTAAGTCCAAGTTGATTTTGCACATTCATGTTCTCCAGTCGCACTTCAGCCAGCCTTTTGTTGGATAGTTTTGACACCAGCATTCGACCATCCTTTTGCAGCTTGATAGGAGTGATGCGATGACATTCCGTACCTAGGGCTGAGTTAATGTTATCCATCTCCTGAAGCAATGTCTCCCATTCACCATCATTCATGTTGATGTGATATGTGTATTCTTTCCCTTGAAACCGTGATGTATGCACAAAACTCACATAGCGCATATCCAAGTATGAAATGACTTCAAGCCACTTCGTTTCTGTTAAGTACAGTTTGAAGCCTATGTCACGTAAATTTTTCAAGCTTTGGCATATAATCTTCCACAAAGATGGTGATAAAGCAAGCCATCTCTCTCCACGTTTGATGCGAAGAAATGGTCCAAATTCTCCATACTCTACAGTAATGGTTAAGTTTGCACTAATTTTAAAGCTGCTTGTCTTCTCCATGGCTGTACAATGAAATGATGCCTGTGAGTCCACTCCCTTTTATACCCAACTATACCCAGCAAACATCTTGCAAAGTTTTGAATTCACTTCAACTCGTCCATGGTTGAATCGGACAAGCTCTGATACATTCGTCGTCAATGGAACATCATCATCATAATGTAAAATGATTCTTGCAGCCACCACTAACATGAGCTCAGCTGCCCAAATTGTATTCGCGTTGATAAATGCTGAATCAATGTCGTAAGTTAATGGTAAATGCAGTTCTTCACATTCGCGTAGAAATGAGTACATGAAACGATCTCTTGGAATGGTCTTTCCAACTGCTTTCCAATGCCGATGCAAATTCTTCACTTGCAACATCCAATCCGATTCAAAAGCAGGAAGCTTTGAAAACATCCAGTCAGCATAATTCACTTTGAAGACCTAATCCATGGTCTCTACACATCGATGAAGAAGCAATGTTGATATTGTAAATGGTTTTACTTCACTCCTTTTATATGGACATTACATGTATGTTTTCATGAGATGTTTGCAAAATTGCGGAGTGATCTCGTTGAAACCATCCAGAAAGGCTGTTGGCAAACCGTCTGTTAGCGATTGTTTCATGACAATTACTAAAAAGTCTCCTCGTTTACGACTTCCAATTATCCATTGAAAGAGCATTGGTATGGTGAAATGTCCTTTTTCATAGAGGTAGGCCATCATATCATACACCTTAATACGTTCTTCAAGGTACTTGAAGCATGACCTTTGCACATTTGAAATCGCGATGCTCATCAACACACTTTGGTGCCGGTAGACATAAAGTCTTAAAAAGTTCCTCATGAAGACTTCTAATAAGTTGAACGAAACGTCGGGTCATGGCTTCGGAGAACTGCGGCTCTGACGCGGGAACATGCTCTACGTTTCCTTCTAGCATGTAGATAAGCTGAATGACAGTGTTCACTTCTTCTGTTAGGTACATGTATGTGTGTTGATCGAAAAAGCCTTCTTCACATAAACACCATAAAATATTACAATCCATCAGAGGAATCACTGCTCGAAAGTTTCGTTTCAACAGCATGACGTCTTCCTCAGTAATTGGAATAGTTTTACTCAATTCAAATTTAGATTTGAGCTGCTTGTCATCTCCGTCGCTGTCGTCATCGTCGTCGCTGTCGTCATCGCTGTCGTTGTCGTCGTTGTCGTCATCGTTGTCGTCATCGTTTGACATGACCACTTCTTCCTCAAGATGTTCTAGATGCGCCTTTAACTTTGTACTAAGTGGTTTGGCGCTACCATTGACAAGCGAATTGGCAACCCAGAACGGGTAGTCAGATCCCTCAGGATCGGGCATTGGTTGCTGTACTGGCGGGGCACCTTCCTCATGCCTAGTTTGCTGTACTGTAGACACGTCCGACGGAGCCCCTAATGCTTCCTGACAGAGGCTTTTTCAGCTTCTGTCAGTGTACTTAGGAAGGTAGCAGTCTCCTCTGCAGTTAAAACTGCATCTGGAAAAGCTATTGTTTCGTTGTTGAAGAGGCTATCAATTTCCATATCGCTAGCTGAAGGTGTTATCAGAGACGTTTCCATGATGTCAAGTATCCTAGCATTCAAGAACACTCGCTTTTATACTACTCATTGCTGAACCAGAAGCTTGTTGGAGAGGGGGGGAGGGGTCCTGTCCCGACTGCCGGCTAGGGGGGGGGTCGAACTCTCGTATCCATACTACTGCCTCAGAGAAAGTGAGCTTTATCACCTGTTACAGTATCGACTTCGGCGCCTGTGTGTTTATACATCGTAGGCAGAACAACAGCTGTGTGTGTTTTTGGCTAGCACAGTCGACTTTGTACTTTTAAGCCATTTGAGAAAAGAATGACTCTTAGAAAAAATGCTGTTAGAGAACAGGCGACAACTTTTACATATTGAAAGAGTATTCTAAAAAATATGTGCTAATGTTTAACTTTTAATACGGATGCTAACTCTTTTAGGATAGCATAGTAAATGGTTTGTAACATATTCATATAGATTAGTAAGAGATAATATATTTAGGAGAGTTTTTTTTTGTTGTTTTGTGTTTGCACATTTTTTAGTAAAAAAAAATTCTACAATGCTGTAAAATGTTGCAAAACAGACTGACCAATGCACAATTCATAAACCAGTACGGGAGTGCAGGGTTAAAAAAGAACTAGTCAACGAGAGCAATTTTTTTTCGCTTTAAAGTAGATCTAAAGCGGCAGTCTAACAACAACTTCCTATATATATTTTTTATTTTCAAAACCAACTGCACAGTCAAATCACATGAGAATTATGACGCAATGTTGGTCTGTCTCGACTGCCACCTGCCACCAAAAAAAAAAAAAAAAAAAAAAAAAAAAAATTCTCGACTGCCGCCTGCGGGGGGGGGGGGGTCTGTCCTGAATGTCTGCTAGGGGGGGGGGTCTTGATTTTTGCCACCTGTCCTGCGGCACACCGATTTGGCATGTGATCAAATTGCTGTGTGTCACTTGAATGTTGCTCGCCTAGGAGGGGGGGGGGGGTCACTGCAGTAGAACCCTCCCTGCAGTAGAATCCTCCCTGCAGTAGAATCCCCCCTGCAGTAGAATCCTTACTTTCCCCCTACTCCAGTCATTGACTGACTTTCTACGCAAGCTGTCTAATATCCCATTTCCTCAAATAACAAACACAAGCGTTGTTTATTTATATGTATGTTTATTTATTAGCATTATCAAACCGTTCATTAATCTTGAGAGGGTTTTTGTTCCTTTGCTTGCTGGCACTTTTCGGTATTAATTTTCTACCTGGCTACAAAGATAAACAGCATTGTACGCTCGCAGATGCAAGAAATTGCATCCTTTTATCCTTTTATTTCACTTCCCTCTTAAAATGTCACATCAAAATAAATATTCTTACCAAATAATGCGGAAATCTTTAAGGGAAGAAACAAATTCTTTGTTATCTAAAATAAGTCTATGCAATTTCCGCCCCAAACAGGCCTTCTCCTGGTTCCCCAACACTTTGTCACAATGGTTATAACAATTATAAAAAAAACGACGCTGTTATTCAATTGGAGCCCGATCTCGTCCGATCTCGTCAAGGCACGTGAAAAAAAAAAAGAAACAGGAAGTTATCACGTGACAAAAACAAACCTCGCACTTTGAAATGAAATAGAAATTTTTTAAAAAGAAAAATTAATTAACGGAGTCACTACCCTCTCCCCCATAATTATTTCATTCTTTGTGTGGATTTCGTAAAGGGACATGATGCAGGTTTTAACCTTCTATTTGGCATTGATAACCACAAAAAAACTTTTCCTTTTTCATATCGTATTATTACAGCAATTCCCTTTTTATCTACAGACTAAAATCTTTTTATCATAATTACAGACGTCTCATCTGACTTAATCATCACTTGTAATACCATAGGCGTATTATAGCATTATCTGGAAATGCGATCCTAACGTGGCATTATTTTGCTGTAATTCCGGCTATAAATTGACTTCTGTCAGTAGCGGGTTTCACGTTTGGGGGGGGGGGGGGGGGATAAATACCGGTTTCCCAAAAAAGAGCCTTCTATGAAGTGCGAAAGCAAAAATTTCTGAATCCCCCATCCGATCCCTGCCCCGGTAAAATTTGTGACGTCATATATTAACTGGTAACAGCCGCACACTCGCATGTTAAGGCCACCTGCTCGCCCCCCCCCCCCCCCCCCCGCGTATGTATGCTAATGGGTGACATCGAATAGCAAAAGGTACACCCCTTAGCGAAAATGTTGGACCCGAACGTGAAATTTGAAAAACGATCTTACCTTGCTGGCAAACAGCAAATAGCAACCAATTTGTCAGGATTATGAGCACGGCTTGCTTGCGAATAAATTGTAGACTCATGTTGCGTCAGTGCATGCCAAAAAAAACGTGGATGCTGTGACCTTTAGCTTACTGTAGAGCTGCGGTGTATTTCGCTACAGTTTATCTTAGATTACACCTGCCTAATCTTGACGTCTTATCTGCCGGTCTTCAATTGATTAATGACATCATTCAGTGCTGTATGGATTGATGGATAACGGGAGAAGGAGAACTAGCAATGAGGATTTTCTCGCTCACCAGGTTTTCTGGAAATAATAAGAAACATGTTACATGAGTGAAAATGATTGATGTCTCTTTTAGCCTTCACATTCTAGACCATTGCCAGAAATGAAACAACCATATTATACAAGAATGCCTTATGCAAAAATAATCACAACTAAATCAAGTACAGTATTCGCGCATAGCACATAAAGCTGTATGACGTAACATATCAATTTTCTCGCTCTTTGCCTTGCCCCTAAGGTCCATTTGTCTTAAATGACACTTTTAATTTGGGCTCGATTATCACAATTTCACATGCAAAGATGAATATTTGAAGTTTTACGATATCAGCAATATATAAAGTTATATATTCAATAAATAAGGTAAAATATATTCAATATATATTGAATATACATATAAGGTCAGAGGTCAGGTCAATATATATGGTCAGAGGAAACATCTTCTCAGTTGCAATTCCTCACCCGTATTAGAATGGTTTATGTTCGTGTCTGGTCAAAGAAAATTGATGGCGACACATTATTGTATACGAATAATTTTGTAAAATTTGCAGAATTTTGAGTAAGGTTAAAAATAGCGAGGTTTAGTAATTTTAATCTAGTTATTTTTGTATAATACTGGAGAAACCCAGGTATCTCTGCTGGTGATCTGCCCATCAGCTTTTAATTTTCCATTCTACAGTAACGCTTTACATGCACTATACTTGTTACTCATTCACTGTATAATTACGCAGGGCTTTGACTGACGCCATTTCTCCATTTTTCAGAATTAAGGAATTCCCGAAGCTACCAGCACTTACTCTCATTTGGACGATCGACAAAAGACACAACAACAATAACAACAACAATAATAATAAACAACAACAAACAACAATAATAACAACTGAAAGATAAATGAAATATAAGAAAAAAAGGCAGTTTGATAGCTTTTGAGCAATCTTAACGAAGGTGTAAAAAAACAAAGAAGATTTCTTAATTGAAACAAACCACAAAGAAATTTTTTTCTTTATGATAAAAGCCTACGTCGCCGATCGCTGTAATATTTCTGTACGTTTTTTTCAGGGATTTTGACTTATATCTCGGGGGAGGGGGGGGGGGAGAGGGGGAATAGAGGAAGGGGTGGGGATAGATTCCGCGGTTTCAGTTCACTGCTCCGTGAATCCGGCGGGATAAAACGATGATTCGGTGCTAATTGTTTCTTCAGATCTCAATTTATTGCTGCAACTTTTGATAAATATTACGCGTATACTCTCTCTCTCTCTATCTCTCTCTCTCTCTCTCTCTCTCTCTCTCTCTCTCTCTCTCTCTCTCTCTCTCTCCCTCTCTCTCTCTTTCTCTCTCTCTCTCTCTCTCTCTCTCTTTCTCTCTCTCTCTTTCTCTCTCTCTCTCTCTCTCTCTCTCTCTCTCTCACAGGGTTGCGTGTAGGACCCGAAAACCTGAAAAAAATGAGGGGGTGGGGGTTCCGACAAAAAAAGACCAAAAATCTTTTGTCTTAATCCTTCCTAGAAGCGGGTTATTCAAGAAAATAAACCACTAACACAATAACAACGGGAGACTTTCGATGTGATGGCGGCGAACCCGACGTTAGTTTCCGATCTGGATGTTTACATGTCATCAATCACACACATGCGCTAACTCTTCACTTAATACAATGCATCCGTGAAATATGGATAATTCTAATTGACGTGCACTTTATATCAAAGAGCTAAGGAATGCATCAATTCAGAATAATTTCATGAAAAAAGTCTGTGGAAAATGAGAGTGAGAACGAACAACAGAATTTCATAACACTAATACAACATTGTATAACAGTTAGAAAACGTGTAACATAGATTTCTTGCACACCCGAGAACAACACATTCGTATTTCCGTATAATAATAATAATAATAATAATAATAATAATAATAATAATAATAATAATAATAATAATAATAATAATTACAATAATAATAATAATAATAATAATAATAATAATAATAATAATAATAATAATAATAATAATAATAATAATAATAATAATAATAATAATAATAATAAACAAAAAATGATAATAATAATGATAACTATGATGATAAATTAAATAAAAATAACTGAATTATTGGTTTGCATTTTCAACGCCAACACAGCAACAACCCCCCCTCTCTCATTCTCTCTCTCCCTCTCTCCTCTCTCCTCTCTCTCTCCCTCTCTCTCTCCTCTCTTTCTTTCTCTCTCTCTCTCTCTCTCTCTCTCCCTCTCTCTCCTCTCTCTCTCTTTCTCTCTCTCTCTATCTCTCTCTCTCTCAGTCTAGACCCTGAAAAAGTCGTTTAGGAAATCTGTTTTCAAGGGTTAATTAACAAAAAGAGTAATAACCTGCTCAACTACACCAGTCCAGAACTTTGATCAAACACAACGTGTAGTTTCTTCACTTAATACCCAGAAGAGAAAGTGGGACGTACCTACAGTATTCCTGTGTGATCCGTGGGGGGGGGGGGGGATGTTTTGGCATTCCTCCCTGAAAGGTGTATCAGTTATGCACTTGCTTTGTCGATCCGGTGGTCTATTGATAGCTAGTCGAGGATTAATATCACAAAAAAAAAAAAAAAACAAGCAAGGAGAAGTAGCTGTGAGCCTTGTGCCACAACCCCATGCTCTCATTTTAAGGGCAACAAGTTTTATGCGGGCTTGGCCTTGTTGTCTTGGTCAGTTAAAGAAATGTACAAGGTTCAGTCCATTAATTAGTTTGAGAAATTATCACGTGATTGTTTTTATATTAGTTTAAACAAAAGGCTTAGAAAAAAGTCCATCTCCGAAATAAGACGATCTGTGAAAGATATTTTTGGTCAAGGTTTCAGACTAGTTTCAGGACGCCGGAGGTCTGTTTGAGCATGAGATTCAGTGTTCATGATGGTTGATCTATTCAAGGTCTACCTGAGCATACGAGTGATGTGATTCAGTGTTCATGACGGTTGATCCAGTCAAGGTCTGTTTGAGCATGAGATTCAGTGTTCATGACGGTTGACCCATTCAAGGTCTGTTTGAGCATACGAGTGATGAGATTCAGTGTTCAAGATGGTTGACCCATTCAAGGTCTGTTTGAGCATACGAGTGATGAGATTCAGTGTTCATGATGGTTGACCATTCAAGGTCTGTTTGAGCATACGAGTGATGTGATTCAGTGTTCATGATGGTTGATCAAGTCAAGGTCTGTTTGAGCATATGAGTGATCTGATTCAGTGTTCATGATGGTTGATCCAGTCAAGGTCTGTTTGAGCGTTCGAGTGATCTGATTCAGTGTTCATGATGGTTGATCCAGTCATGGCCTGTCTGAGCATTCGAGCAATCTGGTTCTGTGATCATGATACTTGATCCAGTCAAGATCTGCTTGGGCATGCGAGTAATGCGATTCAGTGAACATGATGGTTGATTCAGTCAATGTCTGTTTGAGCATACGTTGGATCTGATTCAGTTATTATGATGGTAGATCTAGTCAAGGTCTGTTTTAGCACTTCAGTGATCTGCTTCAGTGATCATGAGGATTGATCAGGTCAAGGTTCTGGCTGATCACACGAGGGTTCTGATTCAGTCATTATGATTGTTGATCCAGTCAAGGTTTGTTTGAGCATGAGATTCAGTGTTCATGACGGTTGATCCATTCAAGGTCTGTTTGAGCATACGAGTGATCTGATTCAGTGTTCATGACGTTTGATCTAGTCAAGGTCTGTTTGAGCATACGAGTGATCTGATTCAGTGTTCATGACGGTTCATCCAGTCAAGGTCTGTGTGAGCATACGGGTGATGGGATTCAGTGTTCATGACGGTTGATCCATTCAAGGTCTGTTTGAGCATACGAGTGATGTGATTCAGTGTTCATGATGGTTGATCTAGTCAAGGTCTGTTTGAGCATATGAGTGATCTGATTCAGTGTTCATGACGGTTCATCCAGTCAAAGATCTGTGTGAGCATACGAGTGATGTGATTCAGTGATCATGGAGGTTGATGCAGTTAAGGTCTGTCTGAACATACTAGTGATGTCATGCAGTGATCGTGGTGGTTGATCTTATCAAGGTCTGTTTGAGCATACGAGTGATGGTCTATTTCAGCATGCGGATGACTTGCCTGTGCTCTTTCTATGCTGCGGATTTGCTGCGGATCAATTTGATAAATGATAAGGAAATTCACAGTTAGAATAGAGCATCGGGGATAAAAATAACCTGTTTGCAGGACCATCATGGATATGAATGATCTGTTTGCATTAGCATCGGGGATATGAATGGTCTATTTGCATTAGCATCGGGGATATGAATGGTCTATTTGCATTAGCATCGGGGATATGAATGGTCTATTTGCTGGAGCATCAGGGATATGAATGGTCTGTTGCCAGGTCATCAGTGATAGGAATGGTCTGTTTGCAGGACCATCAAGGATGTAAATAATCTGTTTGCAAAATCATCTCGATATGAATTGTTTGTTTACAGCAGCATCGGGGATATGAATGGTCTGTTTGCAGAAGAATCAGAGATTTGACTGGCCTGTTTGCAGTGCATCAGGGTTATCAATAGTCTGTTTGCAGGAGCATCGGGGATATGAATGGTCTGTTTACAGGAGCATCGGGGGTATGAATGGTCTGTTTGCAGGAGCATCAGGGACATGAATGGTCTGTTTGCAGAATGAGAATGGTTTGTTTCCGGATTGCAGTGGTTTGTTTCAAGACTTTAGTAGCCTTCCATCAAGACTGCAGTGGTCCATTACAGGATTGCAGTGGCCTGTTACGTAACTGCAGTATATTGTTATCGGACTGTAGCGGCCTGTTACAGGATTGGAGCTGCCTGTTGCAGGATTGCAGTGTCTGTTACATGATTGCAGTGGTCCTCTACAGGATTGTAGTGGTATGTTACAGTAGTGTAGTTGTCTGTTACATGATCGCAGTGGTCTGTCACAGAATTGCGGTTTGTTACAGGACTATGGCTTTCTGTTACAGGATTGTAGTGTATGTTGATTGTAGTGGTCTGTGTTACAGCACTGTAGTGGCCTGTTATAGGCGGCAGTATCCTGCCACAAGATTCTGGTGGTCTTTTATAGGACTGTAGTAGTCTGTTACAGGATTATGGCGATTTGTTACAGGACTATAGGGGTCTGTTACATGATTGCACTGGTCTGTTACAGAATTGTAGTGTCTGTTACAGGATTATACTGGCCTGTTACAGAACTGTTACATGATTGTGGTGGTCTGTTACATGATTGCAGTGGTCTGTTAAAGAATTTTAGTGGTTTGTGATTCGACTGTAGTCCTCTGTTACAGGGTTATACTGGCCTGTTACAGAACTTTAGGGGTCTGTTACATGATTGTAGTTGTCTGTTACATGATTGCAGTGGTCTGTTACAGGATCGAGTGGGCTGTTACAGTTCTATATCGGCCTGTTACAGAACTGTAGCGGTCTGTTACAGGAGTTTCAGTGTCTGTTATATGGCTTTTTGCAGTGGACTTTCTCTGTTATTTTAAACAAACCGCAAAATAAAGAGCACCATCTTCAGCCATCATTGACATCTTAATTTAGGGTCTCATTTTATAGGCCCTCTTGTAATACAGGGGAAGAAAAACGGTACCAGCAGCGAAAACAGTCTTATTTCTGGGGTGGTTTTAGTTGAGAGGTCATGATCTGGTGGAGGTTTTATTGGAAGTGCAACTACAAATATTCGAATTGTTCCTACAACAACAACAACATTTACATAAGGACAGCAAGAGCTTAGCAAGGATGGTAAACAAAAAATAAAAAACAATAAATAAACAGAGAAATCTGACTCAAGAAAAATATCAATAATAAATCTGATATTTAATTTGAATATATTGAAACAAGGACAATACAAAAGGCAAACCAGAAATTCAAAAACAATATAATGGACGTTTTATATGGTTAAAAGTTAAAGATCTTGAAATGGTTTTGACTTGATTCTTGATTGAGCTGTCCCTTACAGGTGTAAAAACATGCAAGAAGCGAGAAGGAAACGATTCATTTAACCACTAAGTCAAACCTATCGGGCTTAATTGTACTCACATCTGTATCGCCTTTGCTCGTGTTTTGGCAATAAACAAAAATTCTTACACAAGTAGAGCGCAATTAAACTGCTTGCAATAACTAGCTATAGGCGTGTTTTGATTGCCACGATACGGTGTTTATCTTATTTATATAAGCACGATAAGAATCTGACTCGAGTTGCTCAAATCAGGCCATCTGGATCAACAGGTGATGAAGTGAGAACGTGCAGGTAGTGGCAACAAGAACAGCACGTGCAGATGGTGACTACAGCACGCGCAGATGGTAGCAACAGCACGTGCAGGGCACGGCAACAGCACGTGCTGAAGGTAGCAACAGCACATGCCGATGGGGTAACAGCACGTGCGGATGGGGGCAATGGCATGCGCAGATGTTGGCAACGGTACGTACAGATGATGGAAACAACACGTGCAGATGATGGGAACCGCACGTGCAGATGATGGGAACAGCACGTGCAGATGATGCAACTATGTTTACGAGACGATGGCACTACCTGCCGTCTCTCTCTCTCTCTCTCTCTCTCTCTCTCTCTCTCTCTCTCTCTCTCTCTCTCTCTCTCACTCTCTCTCTCTCTTCGATTCCTTTCTTTCTCCGATTTCTCTCTCTATCCTCTCTTTCCCTCCTTCTGTCTTCTCTGTCTCTCTCTTCCTCTCTCTATCTCTTTCTGCTTTTCTCTCTCCCCTGCACTTTCTCTCTACCTCTGTCTCACTCTCTCTCTCTCCCCCACTCTTCCTCTCTCCCACTCTCTGTTTCTCATTCTCTCTCTCGCTCTCCCCCCCCCCCCCTTTCTCTCTCCATCTCTCTCTGTCTGTGGGTCTGTCTGTCTGTCTGTCTGTCTCTCTCTCTCTCTCTCTCTCTCTCTCTCTCTCTCTCTCTTTCTCTCTGTCTGTCTTTCTTACGGTTTTTGATCATATTTATGGCACTCACCTTATGCCAGACCGTTTTTTCTTTATATTGAGATGACATAACACCATATCCACCGGATGTTCTGTAACTTTGATTTTAGGAAACTGCTCATGCCTTAAATGTTACTTTAAATATCCAGGCGTAATTTCACTGTTTCTTATAACTATTTAAAAAAAAAAGACATTTTGACACAAAATACTAATTAAAAAATAAAAATACTAATTAATATGTCCATAAAATGAAAGAAATGAGAGAAATCTGCAAGCCAAGCCCATCTTATTGCAAGTACACCTGCAGCCTTTATATGCTTAATATATATGGAGTGGTAGCTTTATCGGGCTTGTCTGGCGTGTTTTTGCTAGAGGAGCTCTCCGCCGTTGTAACGCGTTGCTACTCTATCCACCACACCCCCAACCTGCCAGCACAGCGCTTCCATCGCCTATATAAGTTGTGTGTTGTAAACGTTTCATGTACGTTGCAGCGCGACTAATGTAGCTTGGGGACACTGTATCTATTTTTTTCATACCTATTTTATATATTTTACACATAAGGTGTGGTTTTTACCTTGTTGGTACTGCTTATAGAATTTATAAATGTTATTTAACTGTACCCTTATGATCAATAAACATCATTCACCAAACAAGCTTTACCAAGGAAAAAAGCTTTCTTTCAACTTCTTTCAACTCGATGGAATGGGAGGAGTGGTGGAGAGGGGCTGGGGGTGGGGGGGGGGGGGGGTAAAACAGAAAGGCAGAAATGGCCTCTTAGGAAATGTCCCCGCTCTGACGTCTGCACTCCGTCACTAATACGACATCTATGTGACGCTGCTCTTGTCATTATTGACTTATTTTGAGTCAACATGACGCATTTTTTGACAAAAACTATTGACCTTAGGTCAACATTTTCGTTAATGGTGAATAATATCTTGAAATAATTCAATATATGACTGGCCTTTAATTGTAAATAATAGCAATTTCTCACGACTTTTCGTTCTGGTCAACATTGACAGATCATTGACTTGACCAATCAGATTAAAGCATTTGAAGACACGTGGCAATGTCACTTATAGAAAGCTAACTAAATGCCGGAATAGAAAAACACATTGTTTTTTTTTTACTCACACAATAAACGAAATCCAGACATTTATCCGGACCCGTTTCAAGATGGTCGGTAAACTTCTTAGTTGGTCACCTTATTTCTTTATCTATTTTTAGTATTTTAACACTGGCACATCTATACCTATTTTATTTATTTATTTATTTTTGTTCGGTTGCTACAAAAACCCAAATCGAAATTTTATTGGATGAAATGCGAACACGAAAAACATGCCCTGATTTTTTTTTTTACAAAAGTACCTAATTTTCAAAATTAGTTTCTCTAACGGTGGTGTGCAAGCATCAAATCTTGATCTCGCTACCAACGAAACTACAAGCTTTCATCCATGGTAGAATTTGTTAGCAATATTCCAGCAATCTCATTATATCTCCCGCTACACTTGTTTTGTTACATAAAACACAACAACAAAAATGACTGACAAATCTCTTCGACTCTGGATAATGTATCCATGTCAAAGATGTAAGAAATAACTACGGGATTTATTGTCTACAGGTGTTATGAAAACAATGCTTTTTTTACCTTCGTCATTTTCTTTCATTGTGCTTCACAAAAAATGATGTTCTTTGCATTAGCCATGGTCATAATATCACGATGTCTTATATATGCAAACAGCTGCAAAATATGGAAAGGATTTGCAACAAAGTAGACCAAAAGTACAGTAGAACCCTAGAAATGGGACCACCATAAGCACTGACAAAAATGGTCCGATTTCCTGTATAATCCAATTTCTATGTTTTTTTTTTTTACAATGGAAGGCATGTAGAACGAGATCGTTAAAAGGTGGACATACTTAGGATGGGGTCCTATTTCCTGGCTGGTCCTACCCCGGGGTTAGACTGTACAGAAAATCCCCCTCGACTACCCTTTATTATTGTTTAAATAAAGACTTTGTGAAGGAGCCAAATCAAATGAATAGTCAGATTTTGGGCACTCAGGAGCTAACAGTTTCTTTAACAAACAATTTGGAACTGAAATTGCTTTTCTTAGACACTGACTATTTCTACAAGATTTAAATCTTCTATCGGAGAAATGATTGAAAACGGGTCTTAAAGGACCCAGAAACCAATGAGATAGTATGATCTTAAGCCTATCAGAGGGCTTGAATGCGCCTAGCCGCTTAAGCCAATCAGAGGGCTTGAATGCTCCTATAGCCGCTAAAGCCAATCAGAGGGCTTGAATGCCTCGGTTTTGATTTTATAGTGAATGCAGTTGTATAGTCAGACAAGCTGGATCAGCTAATCGACAAATACTGTTTCACGAATGAGAGGATTGGGACTTGTGAGGGTTGTATATTACAGCCAGCGGAATTTCACCACGTCTAGTAAACATTGGGACATCTGTCCAACGCCTGTCTGATGTCACGGCGCCGGTTGACCGATTTAGAACCCATATGAAAAGTTGTATTTGGTTGTTTTTCGTTGCAACCAAATCGATACTTCTGTCCCACATTGGTAGGCGTGTGGATTTGGTTGTAATATGGAAATGGAAACAACGACTTCCCCTCGATGGTCAACCGCAGTGTTCTCATATTATCGCCCAGGAAAATTTAAATGCAGAGATCTGACGACCGCGCCAGTTTTTTTCACAGCCCCACTTTGAGAAAATACACATGGAAAGTGACTTGCTATATATATATATTCAAACACCTCATTACAAGGGCGGGAGTACTATATTGGAAGAGTATCCGTGAAATAACATGCCGATTTTCCCATGTCTGGGGACAGAGGCCTCTGCTTTCATATACAAGCAAAATCCTGATGTTGATCCAACACCTAGTCGCAACGTCTGCCCAACGTCTATTGAACGTCGCATGTTCAACGCATAGCTTATTCAAAACAATAACAACGCAAGATTTTCGAAGTTTCGACCTCAACCTGTTTTGACGAACCGACGTCAAAACGACGGTAGTTACCTCTGTCGGCAGACATTTTAAAAGGTACAGCCATTTATGTCAATAATATTAGAGACAACCACACATATTTTAATATATGGAGACTCGCACCCCCTCCATCCCCTCCACCTCCCTCCACCCCTCCCGTCGACTCATCCCTCTCAGAATCCTCCCCTTCCCATAAAGAATAAATATCTCGCCTATAAATAAACTCTTCCTTATCCGTTTTCAAGCAACTGGTTTTCTCTTTATTTAACGCATTGCGAACACCGGCCCATATTTTTCTGTGCTGATATTTATCAAATTATTGCTAGATAAATCAATCAAAATCTGGATATCGTGATAGGTTCTGTTTCTCTTTTGTACATATTTCGTGCTTTGGTTACAAAATCAGTCCCTCCCCTGCTCCCCCCCCCCCCCCCCCACAATAAATAAATAAATAAAACAGTATATCGATGTGTAGACAAAAAATAGACATATCACGAACTTTTGTTTGATGATTCGATATACTGGTGTATTATTTTCAGAAGAAATGAGCGGTATATAATTGAAAACGACTCCACTACTTGTTCGTGCATTATTCACTTATCCAGGGATCCAGTTTACAGCATGAACTGGATGCAAAACCTATCCAGGGGTCCAGTTTATAGACAGACTATATCTAAAGAAAAGCAGTGATGGATTCATAACAGGAATGAGAGATATTAGTAGTTCCAGAAAATTGCTCTAATTGCCACATATGAAACTAATCTGTCTGAGAGATCCAAAATTATAGTTCTTCACACTGAGCCCCGTAATGGCGTAATATTTCCCCGGAAGGGGGGGGGGCACTCACGTACCAACTGGTAACCATGCGTGTCCATGACCCGCGAGGGGGTCACTCACATACTAACTGGTTACCATGGATGTCCATGACCCGGGGGGGGGGGGCACTCACGTACCAACTGATTGCCATGCGTGTCCATGACTCGGGGTTGGAGGAGACACTCCCGTACCAACTGCAAATACACCGTCTTATAAATGCACCATCTTATATATATATATATATCTATATATATCTTATATATATATCTGCACGGAAAAGGTAAAACTAGCAAATGTGTGATTCTTGAACGGTTGCCTAAATTGTGAATCAGGAACAGCTGCATAAATGTGTAATTTTTGAACAGCTGCATAAATGTGTGATTTTTGAACAGCTGCATAAATGTGTGATTTTTAAAAGCTCCATAAATGTGTGATTTTTATCAGCTGCATAAATATGTGATTTTTAACAGCTGCATAAATATGTGATTTTTAACAGCTGCATAAATGTGTAATTTTTTACAGCTGCATAAATGTGTGATTCTTTAACAGCTGCTTAAATGTATGAATCTAGAACAGCTGCGTAAATGTGTGACTCTTCAACAGGTACCTAAATGTGTTAATCTTTAAGAACTGCATAAATATGTGAATCTAGGACAGGTGCCTAAAACTCATTCAGTTTTGAATTCCTTTTCATTTATAAGGAGTATGGCGTTGAATAATTTGGCTAACATACAATTGTGGACATGAGACAAGATGGAACAATCACAACAAGATATTGTGAGAAACGAATCCGCGTAGGAATATAATAACGATTTGCGGTTTTATGAAATGAAGGGGTCCATGCATAAACTTGATTAACTACAGTTATCAGCAGTGGAGAAAAACGCTTTAAGAGTTTGAAATTTTAGTAACAAACATAGGTTTTTCCCATCGCATTTTCCTAAAAAATACCCACTTCTAATTGGTTTTGAGGTGTAAGACTCACTTGTGTGATAGAACAGAGGCCAAGAAATACCGTGGTGGTAATAGTGCATTTTCCTGATAAGTGGAGTTATCAAGTTTATGCATGGACCCCTTCAAATATCTCAGCCATTTCCGGAAACATTAGCAAGACATGATATTTTAGCTGAGTTTTCAGACGGCATGTGAGACGAAAGGATTTTGACAGCCATGGCTTGCTTTAGGAAAAACAAGACAACCGACAAGTCTTTTATTCACTTAATTTAAATCTTATTTCACGATAGATTCCAATAAATAGGGTAATTATTTAAATATTGCGTACAATTTGTTTAGCATGCCCAACCATGACTTTCTGAAACGACCACTAAACACGGAGTGCTTGGTTTGAAAAAATATCCGCTTTTAACCAAACGCAGAGTGCAGTTTCGAAAGAATCTTCCTTCTTTGCAGGTCATATACGAATGAAAATCGCACCCTTTTTAAACGAATTTGGCACTCCGCGCGGATCGCGTCTGTCCTCAGAATCACCCCCTCCCCTGTCCTCGTTTTTCTCCCCGTTTTTAGGACACGCATGTGACCCTCCGGGTATTTAGCATACAATTAGCATATAATTAACATACAATTATCATACAAACAATAGGTTAAAGTATCATTTTAATCATTTACTTAGAAAAATCCCAATCAACAATAACCAAAAATAAACATTTATTCAAAATGCTATTCAGAACAGAGAACACACGATAACAAAAATAAAAATAGCATTTTAACACCACTTTAGTAGATTAAATATCCAATAGCTCTTTTATCAAACTCCTAATGTTTATTTTAGTCAAAAAGTAGTTTCTTTTGGTGTATGGAATGAAAGCCTTCGTATCTGCAGTGTGGCAAAGAGTGCGTTTATAAAATAATGCAAACAAAAAAAAAAACAAAAAAAAAAAAAACAAAACAAAACAAAACACATTCATCTATTATGAGAAAGGCATCAACATAGGAATACAATAACGATTTGCTTGTTTTATGAAATATCTCGGCCATTTCCAAAGTTCGTTATCATTACTAATTCACCAACGACAGATGATGAGACAGTTTCGGGTTTATCTAATAAGTTATCATCTCATAATATCATAACAATCATCATTCTTACATTTTCTGCAAAAGAAAATATTTCTGAAGTCTATTTCTTGAAATTGCCCAGATTTACACAAAACTTCTGAAAATAAGATTATGGTACTCCTAAGTTCAGCTATTTTTTTTAAATTTTAAGTATCAATAGTAAACACAGACAGTAGTGAGAAAATAGGGGTATGAGCACAGGTGTGCTCATACCCGCATTTTCCCACTACTACAGATATCTAACACATATCAAGAATATGACCATCACCGATTACACTCATTCAACTTTGTAGCCTATTGAAAAGTGAACTTTTCCTTTTTTCTAAACATCAAATGAAAACACGAAGACATCAGTAAATATCCCTTTGCTCTTTGCAGTTTGAAAAGCATGCTATGCTAACATTTTGTTTGTGTTTATTTGGTAATATTTAATAAGATTTTAACATTTGATGTGAATCCAACAAATTTTATTTGACGCTGGAAGCAGAAAATCTCAATTTTTCTATTAGCAACAGCAATTAGCAAGTACTGAAATATCTCGAGTCAACAAGGCTAACAATATGATGTTGAATTTAAGGTGAACATTTTGTTTCTGGTTAATAAGATCTCGATGTTGATTCGAAATAAGTCAATGTATTCTTTTACATGATTTCACTGGCATTTTGATAACTAATGATTGCAATACCTATCAACTATTGCGTTCTGACCAACACACTGAAAAATGATTGACATGGAAATCAGCCAATCAAATTGCAGGATTTAGCTTAGTCATGTAAGAAATTGCAATGTTTCACAGAAGTGACAATTGACCCGTTGTTTATATTTATGTAAGTGTAATATGTTCCACGTAACCCCCACCCCAAGGACAGCAATATAATATCACACTTAACACTTTTTAACAACATTGGCATGTCTCGGTGTAAAACTTACAATTTTAATACTTTAAATAATTTAAGATGACATGAGCGCTTGGGTACTTTTTTCATAATGTCCTACTAAGTATTAATACGTTTAAAGAACATCTATTAAATTCGTATATAAAATCTACACCGTGATGTTTTAACTATTATGTAGTTTTAAGATTCCTTTTTTAACTTTAACTTATGAATCATCTAGGGTTCACCATCTAGGACTACACATTCTGAAAATCACGTTTGAAGTGTAATATCAAGTAGTTACTATGACAACACTAAAATTACTACTCTCTTATTCTATTTTAGGTCTGAAAACCCCGACATTTTCGTCACAATATGTTATTTTTGAGACTTAACGTTGCGGAATGATTAACATTTATATATATTTAAGTAGATCCATGACGTCATTGCGTCAGAGGAATTTACATTTAATAACCAGCCAGACGATCGTAACGACCATTTTGGATAACCATTGTGTGCTTCTTCCATCACGTGACCCGGATGACATATCCTCCTCTTCCTCTTCCTCCTCCTCTTCCTCTTCCTCCTCCTCCTCCTCCTCGGAGGCTTTAACAGTGGTTCTCGCACTGGTGCTGAAGCTGGTTCTCGCTGGAGGCATTGTGGGTACCGGAGTCCTCTCCAGCGGCGTCGTGCTCTCATCTAACAACAATTAATAAATAAATGCAAGTAAAGCATTGTTTATCGCCATAGTGTATTATAGTATATTATCTCTCAATGATAAGGCTTTCAGAAAACCTTCATAACATGGATCTGATATCCATCAATATATTTTTTAAATGAATTTATTTCAAACAACCCTTACTTAGTATCTGTGGCTTGACTCTTTGTTTCAGTCACCTGACCACACGAGATTAGATTAAGATATAACGTAGTGGTGAGGTTTGTGATATGACGTACGACTTACTCGTGTGCTTTGTGAATGTCTATGGCGTAATTGTTTAGTTTGTGATGTCTATGACATCTCAACGTGCTTTATGACGTAATGCTTTTTTTTTTAGATATACCTGAGTCATCTTCGCGACATCTGACGACCTGCAGTGCGGCTTCCGGGCACGACGTATCATCCGGACACGCAGCCAGATGACAGGATCTCTGCCTTGCTTTATAACTATGGTATCCACCCACACATTCCGTCCATTCTTCCCACGAACCGAGCCGAGGTGCTTCTGTAAACACCTTTATGTGTCTTACGTCATATTTGCCAACTCTGCTTCATTTATTCAAATAATATCAATCAAGTTTTTTTTGTAGCTCTACCAGTTAATTGCGAAAAAAATACGCAGTTTAATCAAACAGTGGCATTTTTTGTTGACAAACGATTGCCCGTTTCCTGTATTTATGGAACCCTGAACAAGAACATTGTCAAAATGCTGCAACTGAATGCTAATTCTGCGTCAATGTTAACTTTTGTTCAACACAGTAGTAATATCAAGCAACGTTTTCGCATATCTGACTTTATTTCTAACGGTTTCTTGGAAATTATTTAGCACATTTAGTACTACAATTCGAAACTAAACTTTGCAATTACCGAATGGGTTGTAACAGACTTTTCTTTGTGACGTCACAATGTCGCCACAGTCGGCCATTTCGCCAGGACAACGCGGCGTCATGCAGGTGCGTGTTCTTTGCTGGTACCCCGCCCCGCAGCTCACCGAACAGCTACTCCACTCAGACCACTGGCTCGGAATGGCACGTCCTTGACAATATATTGATTGTTAAATCCACTTCAGTCTTATTCTATCTTATTCTATACTACACACAGGATACGTTGGTGACATACGGCATCTTTGAGTTAGTTTTCATTGGCTTTATTAAATGGTTTCAATAATCAATTGAATGTTATGATTGCATCAAATAAATATTTATACGTATTCTTACCAATAGGATTGGTGCACGGTCGTCTTTGCCTAATATCACGGGCACGGCAGCGTGCATCCGGTGCAGGGCATGATGGGAAGCTACAGGTTCTCGTTCTCACTCTCCATCCGGCGCCACAAGTCACAGAACATCTGCTCCATCTTGTCCATCGACCAAACACCAGCGGCTCTGAATATATGTTCGAAGTACAAGTTAGCATTGGCTGACTAGTTCTTTGTCTTCAAGGCTGCAGTATGTTCATGGACTTAGATGTTTTAAAAGTGGTCTACGGAGTTCCACAAGGCTCAATTTTAGGACCAACCCTATTTCTGCTATATATTAATGATTTGTACAAATTTGTTTTATACCGGTTCAGAAGTAGATGAAATATGTGAAGTATTTGGTTCGGAGTCTAAAAAGCTAGATATATGGTTCAAAGCAAATAGACTATCATTAAAGGTAAGTAAAACTAGTTTATTGTGTTTTCAAATAAGCATTTTAATTGTGATTTTAACTTAAATATGAATGGTACTGCTTTAGAAAGAGTGTTTTCGACGAAATTTTTGGGAATAAGTATAGATAGCAAGTTGTCGTGGTCGAATCAATTAAAACATGGGCAGAACAAGGTAGCAAAAAGTGCTTCCGTACTGTATAAAGTGAAATATCTGCTCGATTGCTCATATTTATATACCTTGTACTGTGCCCTAATCCTACCGTATCTTAGCCATTGTTGTGAGATATGGAGAAAAACATATCGATCAAGATTAGAAAGTGTTATAAAATTACAAAAGAAAGCAGTTAGAATAACTAAACAAGCCCCAGCTAGATCACACACAGATCCAATCTTTGTCAAATTTAATCTTCTAAAATTTGTGGATGTGGTAAAGCTAGAAAAAGGCTGTTTTATGTACAAAGCAAAACAAAACCGATTACCAGAAAGAATCTTATTAATAATCATAATACAAGGCAAAATGGAAAATTCTGTGTTGAATATAAAAGAACAACCCTCAAAAGTTTTTGTTTAACTTCAGTTGGTGTTAAGTTATGGAACATTCTGGACTTGAAACTGAAAATAAATCTACTTCTGAAATGTTCAAAAAAGCGTACAGGGATAGTTTGATAAGTGCATATGAATAATCGAATAAAGTATTTCTAACAGTTATAGAAATAGTGTAATTCTGTGTAATTTTGTTAGATTACAGTGTATTTCATGTACTGATATAGTATCAGTAAAGTTAGGCAGCATATATGGTAGATCGGCTGTTCACAAGTTATTACCTTTCTCGATCTACCCTTTCCCGAGAATACCTCATTTAATAGACAATATGAATTAATATGTTGTTTTCGTAATAACGGAACTTTGTATCTGAACGTCATTATACAATATATGTATTCATGGAAAATAAAAACTTTTTGCAGGTGATCTTGATCTGTCGTGCATTCTGCGAGACAGAGATGAATAACGGAACTTTGTATCTGAACGTCATTATACAATATATGTATTCATGGAAAATAAAAACTTTTTGCAGGTGATCTTGACCTGTCGTGCATTCTGCAAGACAGAGATGAATGCCCCGCGCTAGGACTAGGGCTGATATTGTGCCTCTTATTTACAATACTCGGACTACGGCTACGGTGTCTTAGAGGGGTCAGGGAGCGATGCCTTTTAGGGCTAGTGCTCCTCCTATATCTGTGAGGGATCCTGCTCCTCTTAGTACCGTCCATAATGACAACAACGTGGAAACCACGCAAAATTGTGCACAGACACTGTGCGATATAAACCCGTATAAAAATACAGACACTGTCTGGGTGAGGCAGAAATTTCGTAATATATATAATGATTATTGTACCGCGTAGTATTGCCGATGTATATGTTGAGACCTGATCAAAAGCCATTTTGAAAAGTATTGTTTACAGACCTTTGTTGTTACCGGAAACGCAAATTGCTAATGCTGGTTTACGGAAAAGTTGTTATTTTCGCTCTTTCCTTATACCAAAAAAAGAGACACTTACGATGGAAATATATATATCCATCCCCCAAAATTGGGACACCTTTGTTGATCCCATTTGTGGTCCTATTTTGAGCGATTTCACTTTACTATTATTGTTAAAATATAGACTGAAATCTCACCAAACGGGATGTTACATTCTTCTATTTGGATGGATGTTATGTTTCCACAATCCGTCACATTTTCCGGTGCCGCTAGCATCGAGCAGTTTCTTTCTCTTATTCTTTGGCCTGTTCCACAGCTCACTGAGCATGCGCTCCATGGCAGCCACTCTCCGACCAACACGCCATCTGCGTGCAGTGTAATTTACCCTTTACATAGCACTGTGCCGTACGCAAACTAAAGATATGTTTTAAAACATCCATTTAATTTATTGAGGATTAGGAAATTTAGTTGTGAATTATTGCTTGTTTATATATTAGATGAACGAGAGATTATTAAATTTAGATGACGGAAAATGAATCAGTTTTAGATATATGATACGTGGTAAATGGAGCAGTCCTATGTGAAACTCAACCTCGCTAACTAGGATCGATACGTGACACATTGTAAATGGGAGAGTCTTATGTGAAAATCAACCT
Organism: Protula sp. h YS-2021; assembly: GCA_949752745.1. NCBI lineage: Eukaryota > Metazoa > Annelida > Polychaeta > Sabellida > Serpulidae > Protula > Protula sp. h YS-2021. Next base: position 8,840,942 of record OX457034.1, read on the forward strand.
CGCTAACTAGAATCGATACGTGACACATGGTAAATGGGGCAGTCTTATGTGAAACTCAACCTCGCTAACTAGAATCTCTGCCCTGGGATAATGACGAATACTATAACTTTCTTTGTAACTTTATTCTGACTCGCTCTTATTAGAAATAGTGCTTTAAGTTTAGACGGACTATAATATATATATATGAGAAAAGGGAAATAAGTACCAGCGACAACGGTGCAGTTTTCGCTCTCGCTTGAAGGCAGGCTTCCACAATGTGTAATTATGTTTGGACACAGCAGGAATGAACACTGCCTTTGTCTGCTCCGCAATCCCTGACTACAAGCACTCCATTGGACCCATTCCCCAACAATCACTGGCTCTGTGATTTAGATATAAACACAAATGAAGCATTGATTTTGAACTCAGTGGACCTTATTTTTACAGAAATAAAGTACTGATTTTCAGTTCTGTTGTGTTATTCCTACAGAAATAAGATTTTTCAATCCAGTGCCTCCGTTGTAGCACAAATAACGTTTTGATTTTTAATTCAGTATTTTTGACATAACACAAATAACACATTGAGTTTTAATTCAGTATTTCTGACGTATCACAAATTACGCATTGAGTTTTAATTCAGTGGTTATGAATAAAAACAAATTGTCTTCATAAAATGCTTGAATAATAAACTCGTTACTTCTGTTTATTTTTTAAAGTTAACCTCCCTCTCCCTTTTACCAAAACCTGCATTCGCCACTGGAGTTAATGCTTGTGCTTAAATAAAATAGAAATAAATATATATATATATTTAAATACAAAAAATGCAATTAAATTTCAAAACAAAGTAGAGGAGAAATATATCTCTGCAGACAGAAGAAACGCGGAAGAATAGCTGACAAATATTTAGGATAGTGTTAAGCTATAAATACCCCAGGAATGGCCTTGCAAATTTTGTAATATTTGTAAATAAGGGAATACACACACTGATATATATATATATATATATATATGCTGTGGTATACTGTGGTCTTACTGGAAATGAAATGCAGGTAGTTATAGAGACCCTATGATGAAAACAGTTTTCCTGGCGCAATTAGTTTTCGAGTTAAATGTTTTATTATTTCTTCTTTTAAATTTGTAACTCGGGTGGACCCAGGTACTTAAGTTTCCAATGTTACTATAATATTCTGATAAAATATGTATTGACAAAAGTTGACATAAGGCACATACCCGTGTATGGATCTATGCAATCTGCTGTTTGGTTCAAGGTTGCATTACGACATGATCCATTGATGCATCCTGTTGATTGGATTATCGTTATGTTGTTACATGAACCGTTTATGCAGTCCAATGTTTGGTTTAAAGTGACGTTACCACATGTTTCATTAAGACAGTCGAACGTTGGATTTAATTCATCGTCACCAGATGTTGCATTACGACAATTTAAAGTAACGTTACCATATGTTCCATTAGAGCAGTTTAACGTTTCATTTAATGTTGCGTTTCTACATGTTCCATCAAAACAGTCTAATGTTTCATTTAATGTTGCGTTACCACATGTTCCATCAAAACAGTCTAACGTTTCATTTAGTGTTGCGTTACCACATGTTCCATTAAGACAATCTAACGTTTGGTTCAAAGTTGTGTTGCCGCAACTAAAACTGATGCATTCTTCGGTTTGATTTGAAGTCAAGTTTCCACAGCTTGCCATTGAGAGAGTGTCAGACAAGAATGAACAATTTCGTTCTCTTGTTCGCACACCAGCACCACAGCTGACTGAACAATTGCTCCACTCCGACCATTCGCCTACAACCACTTGATCTGTTCAAAGAAAAGCGCACATAGCTACCCGTACATGGAAAGTGGCTCTTTAAATACCTCACAGTGTTTATCTTTCAGCTGCGAGATATAAATTATTTTAATGTCTTGTTTTTCAGGTAGCAGGCAACTGTTTTGTTATTACCAAAGATATGCCCATAAAATGACATATTTATAAATATCAATAAACATCTTTTCCAATGTGTAGTATGAGAAAATTTAGAGCAAGCCAAATGTGACATTAATTGGTACAGTTTTACAGAATGACCTTCCAGCGTTATTTATATCATTTATACGTTATTTCCTTCTCTGTCTCGGCCTACTGGGATTTCACACAAAACGTCGAGTTCCATAATAATTCACTGTTATATATACTAACATGTATAAGTTATTTCTTGTAAGAAGCAGTACGACATATTAGTTTCAGATTAATTAGAGGTGGTTTTCAAGGAATAAACTTACCGAAGGACGTATTTAAAAATGTTGTGCAATTTTCAATTTCCAATGATGTAATGTTTCCACATCCTACAGTAATGTTAGGGCAAGACATTAAAAAGCAAAGTCTGTCCCTTGTTCTCTCACCCATGACGCAACTTCCCCATTCACTCCAGTCCTCGACCACCACCTGCTCCCAAGTAGGTTCTTGCCCTGTACAGTTATAACAAGCATCATATGAGCAATAACGTCTGTCCCTGTATCTCTCACTCATAACACAACTGCCCCTATTCACTCAAGTCCCCGACCACCACTGACTCCCAAGTAGGTTCTTGCCCTGTATAGTTATAACAAGCATCATATGAGCAATAACGTCTGTCCCTGTATCTCTTACTCATAACACAACTGCCCCCATTCACTCCAGTCCCCGACCACCACTGACTCCCAAGCAGGTGCTTGCCCTGTTTAGTTGCAACAAGCATGATAAAATTCATAACTGACGCACACCTGAGTACTTGAGGTTTCAACATAATTCGAATGTTCTGATAAAAATCTGTCCTTAAATAAAGTTCACATAATATTTCAGAGAAAAGTCACGTACCTGTGAATGGATCTATGCAATCTGCTGTTTGGTTCAAGGTTGCATTACGACATGATCCATTGATGCATCCTGCTGTTTGGATTAACGTCATGTTGTTACATGTTTCGTTTAAGCATGTTTGATTTAAAGTTACGTCACTACATGTTCCATAAGCACACTCCAACGTTTGATTTACAGTAACGTTACCGCATGTTTCATTGAGACAATCTATCGTTTCATTTAAAGTAACGTTAACACATGTTCTATTAAAACATTCTAACGTTTGATTTAATGTTGAGTTACCACATGTTCCATTAAGACAATCTAACGTCTGATTTAAAGTTACGTTACCGCAAGTTCCATTAAGACAGTCTAGGGTTTCATTTAAAGTAACGTTACCACATCTTTCATAAAGACATTCTAGTGTTTGATTCAATGTTGCGTTACCACATGTTTCATTCAGGCAATCTATCGTTTCCTTTAAAGTAATGTTACCACATGTTCCATTAAGGCAGTCTAGCGTTTGATTCAATGTTGCGTTACCACATGTTCCATTAAGACAATTTGTCGTTTCATTTAAAGTAATGTTGCCACAAGCTCCATTAAGACACTCTATCGTTTGATTTAATGTTGCATTACCACATGTTCCATTAAGACAGTCTAGCGTTTCGTTTAAAGTCAAGTTACCACAGGTTGCATTAAGACAATCTAACGTCTGATTTAAAGTTACGTTACCACAAGTTTTATGAAGACAGTCTAACGTTTGATTTAATGTTGCGTTAAAACATGTTCCATTAGAACAGTCTAGCGTTTCATTTAAAGTAACGTTAATGCATGTTCCATTAAGACATTCTAACGTTTGATTTAATGTTGCATTACCACATGTTTCATTCGGGCAATCTATCGTTTCATTTAACGTAATGTTACCACATGTTTCATTAAGGCAGTCTAACGTTTGATTTAAAGTTGTGTTCCCACATGTTCTATTAAGACAATCTGTTGCTTCATTTAAAGTAATGTTACCACATGTTCCATTAAGACAATCTAGCGTTTCATTTAATGTTGCGTTACTACATGTTTCATTATGGCAGTCTAGCGTTTGATTTAATGTTACGTTACCACATGTTCCTTTACTACACTCTAGCGTTTCATTTAAAGTAACGTTACCACATGTTCCATTAACACAGTCTAACGTTTGGTTCAAAGTTGTGTTTCCGCAACTAAAACTGATGCATTCTTCGGTTTGATTTGAAGTCAAGTTTCCACAGCTTGCCATTGAGAGAGTGTCAGACAAGAATGAACAATTTCGTCCTCTTGTTCGCACACCAGCACCACAGCTGACTGAACAATTGCTCCACTCCGACCATTCGCCTATAACCACTTGATCTGTTCAAAGAAAAGCGCACATAGCTACCCGTACATGGAAAGTGTCTCTTTAAATACCTCACAGTATTTATCTTTCAGCTGCGAGATATAATTTGTTTTAATGCCTTGTTTTTCAGGTTATAGGCACCTGTTTTGTTATTACCAAAGATATGCCCATAAAATGACATATTTATAAATATCAATAAACATCTTTTCCAATGTGTAGTATGAGAAAATTTAGAACAAGCCAAATGTGGCATTAATTGGTACAATTTTACAGAATAACCTTCAAGCGTTATTTATATCATTTATACGTTATTTCCCTCTCTGTTTCGGCCTGCTAGGATTGCACACAAAACGTCGAGTTCCATAATAATGCACTATTATATATACTAACATGCCCACAATCACTTCATCTCTTCAACATATACTCACTTTTAGCTTTCAACTACGAGATATAGTTTGTTTTAGTGCTTTATTTTTTCAAGCAGTAAGCACCTATTTTATCATCACTAAAGATATTCCAGTACACTAACCAATTTACAAATATCAATAAACGTCTCTACCAATCCCACAAAATTAAGTCCATACCAAATGTGGCATCAACTGCACGCTTTTACAAATTGACCTTCCAGTATTATGTTTGTCATTTATATGTTATTTACTTCTCTATCTGGGCCTATAAACAGCCCATGCAAAACGCCGTGTTTCATATTAATTCATTTTTTATATGCTAACATGTATAAATTATTTCGTACAAGATGTAGTGCGGCGAGTTATTTCAGGTTTAATTACTGCTCGTTTACGGGAACACAAGGCCGGTATTTATAAATAAACTATTAGCGCTTGCAATTTGCAGCTTGCAGTACAAGTAATACAATTAGCTACGTACTACTTTTCTAAATCTGTTTCGAAAAACAAATTGATTAGGAAATAATCTTACCAAAAGATGTATTAAAAGGTGTTGCACAAATTTCAATTTCCAGTGACGTGATGTTTCCACAGCTTGCAGTAATGTTGGGACAAGACATTAAAGAGCAACTTCTGTCTCTTATTCTTTCACCCATGATGCAACTGCCCCATTCACTCCAGTCCCCGACCACCACCGGCTCCCAAGTAGGTTCTTGCCCTGTACAGTGATAACAAGCATCATATGAGCAAAAACGTTTGTCCCTTTATCTCTCACTCATAACATAACTGCCCTTATTCAATCCAGCTCCGACCACCACTGGCTCTCAAGTGGGTTCTTGCCCTGTACAGCTATAACTAAACTAAACTTTGTTTCGTTGCAGTTTGCAATCGTTTGATTTAAAATTTGATTAATTTTTATATATACAGCCTTCTGTAAGGATATATAAACGTTCACGACGCAATCACCTTATATGGTTCTTTTAATAGCAAAATAGCAATTCACATTACACTTTAGTATATTATGATGTATATTATAACGTATTTTATAAAACACAAGTATTATATATTGTGCTTGGTGCATGGTCGGTTTTTTTCCCTTAGAATAATATTTATTTGGGCGCAGTAAAAATTACACAAGTACAAAAACGTGTTTTAAATCTGCCGTGTTGTTACTGAGGATCACTTAATAAAGTGGTTCATATTGTAAGTTTATGCAAGCACACTATGCTACAATTGTACAAGTGCGTTATACCCCATGCATCAATGTAATTGATCCACAAAACCAGGTATAATCTGACATACCCTCGCATACGTCTGTTTCTATTCTAAGAGTGCTTCCACAGTTTGCAACAAAATTTTGGCAGCCATCGAATGTACAGTTCCGTGTTCTTGTTCTATTTCCCGTGCCACAAATAGTTGAACAATCACTCCACTGTGACCACTCGCCAGGAACAGCTAGGTTAACAAGACCACAATATTACATAATCACTCCACTATGACCACTCGCCAGGAACAGCTAGATTATGAAGACCACAATATTATATAATCACTCCACTATGACCACTCGCCAAGAACAGCTTAGGTTAAGAAGACCACAATATGATATATAATCACTCCACTGTGACCACTCGCCAGGAACAGCTAGGATAAGAAGATCACAATATTATATAATCACTCCACTGTGACCACTCGCCAGGAACAGCTAGGTTAGGAAGACCACAATATTATATATAATCACTCCACTGTGACCACTCGCCAGGAACAGCTAGGTTAAGCAGACCACAATATTATATAATCAACCCCCTGTGACAACTCGCCAGAAAGAAAGTTAAAAGGAAAACAATATTATATATAATTACCCCATATTTACCGGGAGAGGTGCCAAGGTGAAATAGTAGGGGGACCGAAAGTTGGACACTTTATATGTCTTTTACACATTACTGAATAAATATACATTCTATTTCCCCTGTAGTTTTGAAATCGACATAATATTTTGGCCCTGGGTAGGTCTGGAACACTTCCGCTTTACGAATGAGAACTATTCAGCTGTCGCTTTGTAGTTTGCAGAAACCACGCCCTCTGATAAGATTGCTACGGGCTCTAATTGAACATTGACATAATGGAATAACTATCCCAGAGAAACATTATTATTAAAATGAACAGCCGGTTTGTAATCGATTACTGTCGGCAGGGTCTTTTAAAATGTAACGTCATACCTTTATGTGATTACTTTAAAAAACAGAATGCAGACTAATTACAGTCTAATTTACTTAATGAATATGTAAATTCAAATTTGTCTCATGCATAGAGTTTGAGATGAGCCCCCACGTTACAGGCACATGTGTTAACTCTGGTTACTCTTTAGCAACATCTAAAAACCTAAACTGGACTAATTCGCTAAGTCCCTTCCGGTGTTTGATTTAATGAAGTTTTACTTACAGTGTTTCGAAATGGTAAAGACCGTCCAAGACTAAGCGAGAAATCTATACTTGTTTTAAGTTATAAATACGAAAGGGTCATGATAAGTTCAGAAGGCTAGAGCACTGTTCTGGTATGCCTCAGTCCTCGGGTTCGAATGGAAAGTAGGGGGGTGACTTTCGCTTCAATTCCGTTGGCTAATCAAATGGTTAGATCGCCTATCACGGAATTCAAATTTAATGCCCATTGATTCATACGGTCATAAAGTTAAAAACACATAAAAATACCACAAATACTCCTGTTTGTGAAAAAATAGTCTCGGCAATATCCAAAAAAGAAGTTGATTGGTTCTAAATATTTATAAAAGCAATTATTGTATCTAAATATTTTGCGTTCTGCATGAGGAAGAAACTAGATATTTTCAGCAATGGCTGAAATGTTTTAAAACAGTTTGAACATTATAATATTGTGCTCTTCTTGTGGCTTAACGAGCTGTTTTCCCATTAATTTTGCAATGTATTTTATTGAACGCAACGTAATAGCACCTTAAATTACATTAATATAGTGTAATTTGTTGAAATACCCTTCTAATAGATACAAAGTTTCTACATTTAGCAGAAAATACAACTACTCCAATAAAAATGACTTCATTTAAGGCTTTAGAATTGGTTGATGGCTAAAAATTGCGTAGTCTCTTGACCAGTCAGTTATTAACTAAAGTTTTTACTTGGTTTTATCAAAGCTGGAGATATAGAAGTATGACACGTTTTATTATATTATATATATGACACTATATTATATTGTATCATATTATAATGTATTATAGTATATTGTCTTATATGATACCATATTATATCACATTGTATTATATTACATTACGCAATCGGAAAACTCATCTAATAATAAAGTCAAAAGCTAAATGAATTGAAGGGGTCCATGCATAAACTTGATAACTCTACTTATCAGGAAAATGCACTATTACCACCACGGTATTTCTTGGCCTCTGTTCTATGACATATGTTAGTCTTACACCTCAAAACCGATTAGAAGTGGGCATTTTATTAGGAAAAGGCGATAGGAAAAACCTATGTTTGTTACTAAAATTTCAAACTTTAAAAGCGTTTTTCTCCACTGCTGATAACTGCAGTTATCAGGTTTATGCATGGACCCCTTCAATTATATATTTCATATAAGAATCTACACGAGGTTACCCTGATATTCGCAGACGTATCTCCTGTTATTGTAACAGTCTACTGCAGTCCACCTTCCGTCGTCACGAATAACCAAGCATGTTGCAGGAGCTACATCGTCATCTGGTTGTCCCGGAAGCCAGTTTGTGTATGTAAATGGGCTCATTACGAGCTGATAATTGGCACCAATTCTAACCCATTGAAGTTCTTCTTCAAAAGTTGGGATTTCGATAATGCCACTGACCCACCTTCCTGAAAGTAAGCACACAAAATATGCAAGCAACCCGCCAAATAAACTTTTATTTTGCATTTTATATATCAGTCTTTTCAATATTGAAATACAGTCAATATAAAGACCCAAACTTACGGGATTAGTTCACATATGACCTGTGTTTTATTTCTCTCAATTTACTAAAGCACAACAGTAAGTGTTTCTAGTAAATCGTGCAACCAACTGCATAAAAAGTAAATATAAAAGAAAATGATACGTATTTGTATAATCAGTCAAAATATTACACTTATTGATATAATAGCTGACATAATAATTGATTTCTGTGGTTAAAACTACTGGTAAGAAAACTGTTTGTTTCGTTTTTATTTGAAATAATTTAAGTTGTATTTATTTTCAAAAACATTAAATTTTGTCAAAGGTTTAAGATAATAACCTTCATTATAGAAACAGTAGCAGTCTTTTATTCCTTACAACTAAACGAATATCGATTTGACGGTCAGTTAGATTATTAATACCGTGTAAATCAGCATGAATATAACCAAACAACTCGAAATCTTCCCCCGAAAGGGAGGAGCTCAAGGTGCTGCCTATAGGAGTCATGGGCCATGAAAAATATGGTCTATTAATAGTTCATTAACTGTAACAGTACTTTGGCAGTGAGTGCCTTTGCAGTAACAGTGTCATAACTGTAACGTTGCTTTAACAGTGGCAGTGCAATAACAGCAACAACGTCTTAACAGTAAGAGTGCTTCAACAATAACAGGGGCTTAACAGCAGCAGTTACTTAAGAGTAACAGTGCCTTAACAGCAACAGTACCTTAACAATAAGCAGTAGTGACTTAACAATAATAGTGTTTTAACAGTGACATTGCCTAAACGGTGGCAGTGACTAAATGATAACAGTGACCTAACAGAATGTTACTTCCGTACCTCTGTTGAAGCTCATAGTGAAGAGATCATTTTTCTCCCTCGTGTCAACGACTGCTAGAGCTCCACCCGACCCTTCACAGGCCACCAACGCCCCATTAAAATCCACTAGGTTGCTGAATCCTTTCCAGCAAAATCCATCAGATATTACGTCACACGTAGCTAGAACCACGAAAATCACCGATACATCAAGTTCAAACAAATCATAAATATGTCAAATATAAGTAAACTTATTAAGAATATTAATCAACGAAATTCTTTTCAGAAGCATTTTTACCGAGATTCTGCTATACATATTGATAAAAACAAACGAATATCTTTTTCAACATTTTAGTTTTATAAAACGCAGTCACCAAACCTAATTTTAATACAGAAATTCAAGCACTTCTTTGAGAAATGTACAGCGATTAGCAGTCTTTAATTAAAATGATTTTTGGGTAAATTGAGCTTAAAATCTTATTTTCTCATTTAAATTCGTGATTACATCGCAGTACTTACGGCATGTCTGTGATGCTGTTAGGTGCCACAGTTGTAGAAAGAAAAGGGCTTTAAAAGCTCCTATTATATGTCGTTTTATTTTCCACATTTCTGCAATCAACGTTTGTACCATGTAACATTATAAATCAATGTATTCCATGCTTGCATGTCTGGAATATTTATTATGTGACATATGCAACGTAGTTTCAGTAATGTTTCTCTACATTTTTAATTAATTTGTAAAAATGAATTTGTTTTATCTTAAAATAACTGACAATTTTCATTTCTATTCATGTGAATATGAACGTGAATGTGAATGTGAATGTGTGTGTGTGTGTGTGTGTGTGTGTGTGTGTGTGTGTGTGTGTGTGTGTGTGTGTGTGTGTGTGTGTGTGTGTGTGTGTGTGTGTGTGTGTGTGTGTGTGTGTGTGTGTGTGTGTGTGTGTGTGTGTGTGTGTGTGTGTGTGTGTGTGTGTGTGTGTGTGTGTGTGTGTGCGTGTAAAAATGTGCAAAATTCAAAGTGCAAATCTACTTATATCAATGAGATATTAGGTACGAGTTTCCTTATAAATTTGTATTGCTTTGCTGTTGATTTTTCCTATACGTTTAAAATAGAGATTTTTGCTCTGGCAGGCTCTCTGATATGGAGCATCCCTGATGCTTGTGTTTGGGAGCAAGACCTCACTTCTGTTTTTGTCATTACTAGTTATTCGGTCACTTGAGCTTATTATTCCAAAGGGTTAGAAATTTAGTATTTATTATTTGTAATTGATTGTGATTTTAGGAATGTAATAAAAATGATGTCGCATGACACATTGGTTGGGAACGGTGATTTATAGGACTCTGAATCTGAAGTCACTCGGAGCTACGCTTCACCCACATCCGCTTTCGGCAGCAGACAGCCGCAAAAGCACGGTTTTGACTTGTATTTAATATTAATATTTAATATCTGACAGTAACAATTTTTAATATTCAGTTTCAAGATATCATTTCTTTCTATTTCAAGTTTTTCCTATTATGTTATAATTAAACGTACCTTAAGAAAGTACATCACGGAAAACATTCTATCTGAAAAGCAACTTTATTCAGTAAAGTTTTTAATATTAAATATCGCACAAACTGTCAAATAAAGCTATTCTTCTTCTCTTTATCCTCCTTTTTTTCTTTTTTTAAGTTCTTAGTGATTCAAAATAAAGTTATTATTCTCTTTATCCTCCTTTTTTATTTTTTAGTTCTTAATGATTCAAAATTATTAAATTTATAATTTTAATTTTTTCCTTCTGATGATTTGCTTTGAAGAAATACTTTTAGTTTTTATTACATATTGAATATTAGTCAACTGTATGCATATTTTCCAATAATAAAATGTATCTTTAACACATACATTTGAACTTGGTTGGGTCAGATGACGCGGAGACTGCAACTACCCAAGAAGGCCTATTATTGATTTATTGATTTATTTATTGATTCATTGTAAAAACAGAAATTGCTCAGTAAAACAGGTGTAATTGATTAATAACTTCTTGATGAATTTATGAAAAAATATGCACTGATTTTAGGCCAAAACCAATGCAGCAAAGACACCCAAAAATAAGATACCTAATAGACATTAAAAGATCGTAAGTACGTTTGTGGCCCTAAGGTTTGTCAACCTAACGGCACTAGTTTGCTGAAATAATTGACGTGCATTTAGTGCAATTTGTACTACTAGAATCAACCTAAGAAACTGCTTTGCAAACGAATACCATTAAACAAGCTTATTTTTGAAAATTTATAAAACGTTATTTTAGGATAAAAAGTCGGTGCTGCAACGCTAACGTTTTAGACACGACATTTTAGAAACAAAGCGAATCCTTTATGGTCAATACCGTCGGGAAGATAAAGAAACGGGACATATTCAACAGTTAAAGCAAAACATTACACATAAAATACTTTAAGAAACATGCAACAGCCAATAAAAAGTTCACTGAAAAAAGCTATGAGTCATCGTTTATTCAACCTAATCAAAATTGTCAAAAAAGAAATGCAAACGATTAGGTCAACAAACTCTTGCTATTCAGGGATGGACACACACACAAGTCATGGACACACATGGTAGCCATGTGGTACATGAGTGGCCGTCCTGGCGGGTCAACAATCTCTTGCTACCTAGGGATCTAATTGCTCTCATAAGTCATGGACACACATGGTAGCCATATGGTACGTGATTGGCCCTCCTGGCGGGTCAACAGTCTCTTGCTATTCAGGAATCTAATTGCTCTCACAAGTCATGGACACACTTGGTAGCCATATGGTACGTGATTGGCCATCCTGGCGGGTCAACAATCTCTTGCTATTCAGGGATCTATTTGCTCTCACAAGTCATGGACACACACCGGAGCCAATTGGTACGAGAGTGGTAATCCTAGTGGGTCAACAAACTCTTTATATACATGCACCTTATTGCTGTAAAATATCATGGACATGCATGGTAGCCATGCGGTACGTGAGCGGCTGCCTTAGCTCTCTTTGTATACATGTATTTTATTGGATGGAAAACCATTTCAAAGACTTTCATTTAGTCCTATTCCTAACCGTGTCAGTCTTCAAAACCGGAAATGTAGGGGATAGTTAGCGATATTCGCCATATCTATCACCTTCGCAGTTCAGAAACTGGGTTTTTTTCTATAACTGGGGAAAATTAAGCACATACTTTATAAATCAGAGGGATGTCTGAAGGCATCATCAGCAACATCTTCGTTTCAATCCTCAAATAAGTGAGAAATTTGTTTGTAAAGAAAGCGTGATAAAACAATTTCGCTGCCAGGAGCAATCGAGTGATTATCGTATTAGCTGACCTATTCGACACTATATGTCTAGAAGGAAACAATTGTACAATGAATTTATTTACGGAAAGTATTTACTTTTTAATGTAGTTGGCAAAACTGGTCTCTAATGCGCAAGTGTAAAGCAATACAGAAAAGTGCGAGAAAAGAAGAAGAACAAGAAGAAGAGGAGGAAGAAGACTCATTTTTACTGGTAACATGCGTAAAGGAAAGTGACTTCATTAATGCTGACCTTGCACAAGGGCTAGTTAACCCCTCGAGAAAAAAATTAATGATAACATTGCATGCTTTTCGATTTAAATTTGAAAAAATGTCAGCTAATAGCTATTAGTGTGTTACGTGAGAATGAAGGATCTGCACTGTTTGAACTTTTTCTTATTGACTTTGTGTACAGAAGACTCATTAATTATTTAGTCATTTAGTCATTTAGCATACGCAATTAAAAATTCTTTAAAGAGTTGATAGGGCCATTATTTTTACCCGTAATATATAGTAGGATAAATTTATACGTTGAATAAAATTTCCGCATTATAAAAGTTCTCTGAATAGTGCATTACCGTCATTGCTCTCTTACAACTATCCATAAAAGACAAGAATGTTGGGACGACGTCGGATCGATATTGAAATCCGACATCTGACATCCCGTCTGATGTTTGGTGGAATGTTAGTCAGGACGACGCAGGATCGATGACGAAATCCGACATCTAACAAAAATGTCAGGACGACGTCGGATCGATGTCGACATCCGACATCTGACATCCCGGCAGATGTTTGGTGGAATGTGAGTCACGACGTCATGACCCCATCAGTATGATGTCGGTTATTCATATTGGATTATGACGTTCATGTGCTTTCGTCCGGACGACAGACTGCGACGGAATTTCTCCACTCTAGGAGTGGGCTGATGCTTGGTGCTCTGAACTATCGAATATAAAACACAACTTAACATTTTGTCTTCAGGGGAAACAGATCATCTGTAAATTGTCAAAATGATTCAGTCATTACTGTAAAAATATATGTTTCAAGCTACAAACTTATTTTAGCTTGTTTAACATGTCACCACTTTTGATAATTTTGAGTCACAAAATAGAGTTGAAATCGATTTTCTGGACACCAGTTCAGCATACATCTGTGCATTGGCGAATTACGTGTTTCCATCACATTTTGATGTCTGAAACACCTAAATATGGAATCCTTAATATATTACATACGAGAAGACTAGAATTCAAAAATACGACATTACAGATGACGAGAATAAAAAACATACTACATAAGAGATGTCAAGGAGTGCACAATACTACATAAGAGATGTCAAGGAGTGCAAAATACTACATAAGAGATGTCAAGGAGTGCAAAATACTACATAAGAGATGTCAAGGAGTGCAAAATACTACATAAGAGATGTCAAGGAGTGCAAAATACTACATAAGAGATGTCAAGGAGTGCAAAATACTACATAAGAGATGTCAAGGAGTGCAAAATATGGCATGAGAGACGACGAGAATTTAAAAAAAATACGGCATAAGATATATCGAGAATTTCAAAAAGCAGCATGACAGATGAAGAGAATTATATAAATACGACAAAATTGTTCTAGCGGAGACCAAAAGACATTGGTCCGTTTCGTTTCTGTTGAATACCTCATATTCTCACATGGAGTTGAATTTAATATTTGCAGTTTCAAATCGTCACTTCAAATTTCTCGTCACATTTTGCGATTATTCATGGTATTTATTAATAGTATTCATTTAATGGATTTATTAATGTTTTTTATTTATGCTGAGTATTGATTGTTATTTATTTCTAGTATTTCAACTGATTTGTCGATGGCAATAAGACATTGCTAACTTCTTGCAAACATTGTTTGGAGTTTGTGTTTGTTTTGCAACTCAATCAGTTATGTTTTTCTTTATCTTCAACATAATTTTTTTATTCTATTCATTTATAGAGAATGACGTCATCAGCAATACCTTGGGTTGAATATTGTGTTTACAATTCTCATATTATGCATAACCTGTACTCACTCAAATATACTCAGACAAATTGATGATCAGGGATTGTTTTGTTTTTGTTTGAATATTGGCAAAATGTATGGCTTTAGCTAGTTAAAATACGATAAAAAGGTATAAAATATCAAAAGATTGAACATATTTATTATTTTAGGTAATTAATGAATATCTCAAAACTGAGGTTGAGTTTTTTTACTTACTGGATCACTTCTGCCTTAGATATATTTACCAAGTTCTTCATCATGATAGCGGTACTTTCTGGTTCTTACAAGGTTCTTCATAAAAAAAAGAAACGAAAGCAAATCGTTGTATTTTCTGACAACTTTAGGTTAATATATAACAAGAACGTTCTGCTGTTAATTATACCTTACAATCTCTTTATACCTATGTAATAATACAGTACTTATATGATATAACATAATACAACATATATAGGATGGCTTTTGAGGAGCTGAAACCTTACTGTAGAAAATGGTTTCGCGAACATAGATTACATTGACACCCAAACGTATGCTAGCATTTGCGTTAGCATCAGGATTAAAAGCCCTTGACAAGCAAATTATTATGTGGGCTGGCAGAGTCGTTTCTTATTAGGGGGAGCCAATTAACTTCCGGTATGTGACAGTTTGTAAAGTCACAGAACGGAAAAGCATCAAGGTAACCTTCATGAGTTATTGTATTCTTCTGAGCTTGCTTTCAGAACAGCAAGATTTAAAAGGATTTAAAAGGATTTGGCTTCGAAAGGTTTTCAGTGGGAGTTTAGTGTCACCATGAGTTTAGTGTGCGCCTTGGAAAAATTAGAAAGCAGCACTTTATTTGTTTCTTTGTAAATCAAGCAAGATTTTAAGAATATTTTGTGCTTGTCTCTTATAGACAATGGTTTGTGCTTGTCTCTTATGGTTTGCTAAAAAACGTTCTGTGTTTTATTGAAGTGTATTAATGTCATAAAAGGGTGTAATTATAAAGAGACCGTTTTGTTGTTGCTCAAATAAAAATAAGAGAAATCTAGATGAAATAAGAAGATTCAAACTAGAAAAGGATATTGTATAAAATGGAAAATAAAACTAACTGCTGTCATCATTTAATAAGAGCCACATCAATCATTCCTGATATAGACACAATTCCTGAACATAACACCAGCAATATCCTGCAGCTATCCGCGCATATTATCATCATATTATTTTTTATAATCACAGGATTGAGTGGAAATCTAACAGTACTCTACGTGCATAAGAAATATAGGAAGAGATATAAAGGACATAATTACGTCATTGCGCTGGCGCTGGTTGACATATCAGCTTGTATTTTCTTTCTCCCTTTTATGCCTTTTGTTGCACCTCAAGCTGATTATAGACACCTAATAAATATCAAAGTTAAGTTGTTTTTGTATGGATTAAGTTATTATTTTTTCTTGAGCTACGTTTCAATTTTAGTGGCAATTGCAATTGACAGAGTTTTTGCCGTATACAGTCCATTTAAATACGATTGCTATAATAAAAAGTCAGGAAAGATAATAATTGCAATTCAAACAGCAAGCTTCATATTGGCTTGGGTGATACTTGCTCTTGAAGACAACCAACCCTGGAATTCAAACAGGTTGATAGGCATTCGCTTAACGTTAATCGCATTGATATGTGTGGCTTTTATTACCATGTTAATCGCATATTCATCTATTCTATGTAAACTAGTGAGAAACAGTTACTCTGTCTGTTATTCTCATCACAATAGTGGCATATCAAGAGTACAGTCCAGTGCTAATATCGATCAATCGGCCAAACAATTTCAGATGCCATCCGGAGCTTTTCCCAAAGCAAGGTATGTCTGTATTGTTATATTATTTTCTAGAATTGGTCCATCAAACTAATCGCTAATTAAACATGCACTTTGTGCTGTAAAAACCAGCAAAATGTTCAAGTATACAACAAATTAAACAGTTTCTGAAAAAATCTGCATTACTTTCTAATAACATTAAATTTTATTAGTGAAACATGTAGTTCTAAATAAATTTGTATTAATCAGAGTACTATAACGCGGTTTCCTATGAAAAGTGGTTGTTTCTTTCATAAAATATTGCTGAACAAGTTCACAGTTGATGTGATAAAACATATTTTTTACTGTTTACTTAGTATTTATTATATATCATTGAAATTTCATGTAATCGAACTTTATGCTATTTTCTACAGCGAAAATGCAATTATAATGTCACTCGTAATGCGTCAAAAACTAACTGTGATATAACTATATATATATATATATATATATATATATATATATATATATATATATATATACATATATATATATATATATATATATATATATATATATATGTGTGTGTGTGTGTGTGTGTGTGTGTGTGTGTGTGTGTGTGTGTGTGTGTGTGTGTAAACAAAGCCCTAATCCATATGAGAGTTAGACAATAAATGGCAACTTTTTTCACAGCTCTGATAGCTCTGCAGTAGGGAAAGACAAGTCGATGCTGGCTACGAGAACAGCCTTTCCCCACTCTACATTTATGACTCAGCGACGTCACGTGACAGTCATACCACATCGTTCGCGCCACATCACCACAGTGAAAATGTACATAGCCATTTCAGTTTTGTACATTGCTTCATTCGTTCCATGTGTACTGGGAGGTACTGGTATTATCAACAGTGCATACATTTATTATGCCTATTTCTTCAACCACGTCGGAAATCCTGCTATATATCTTCTTATCAGTCAAATGTTTTACAAAGATGTAGCCCAGACATGTAGGTGTTGTTCATAAATGTACAGTATCCCCTGTTTTATACATACGGCAAAGTCCCGTATAAGAACCAGACCAGATGTGACGTCACTGCAGGAAGAACACTATTAACATTTATCTTATATAACCTTTATCCCACGATAACACTACCACGGCTTTTTAGTTCTACTAGAGGAGAGGATTTGAGTATAGCGCGTATTACTACGTTCAAACATTATCAAACAAATCCTCCGAAATGACAACGGCATCGATGGCATGTATCACCACGTCAAAATACTGCCAAAAAGATCTTCAGAAACGATCACGAGACATGTGGGGACATCGATGGCATGTATCACCACGTTAAATGCTGTCAAAAAGATCTTAAGGAACGATCACGAGACATGTGGGGACATCGATATCATGTATCACCACGTCAAAATACTGTCAAAAGGTTCTTTAGAAACGATCACGAGAAATGTGAAGACATCGATCGCTTGTATTGCTATGTCAAAAAAACTATAAAACAGATCTTCAGATAATTACCAAAGAAAATGAGAGGACATCGATCGCTTGTATTACTACGTCAAAAAACTAAAAAAACAGATCTTCAGAAATTACCAAGGAAAATGGGAAGGCATCGAGATCACGCATTAAAAACGCTATAGATCAAATCTTCAGAAATTACCAAGGAAAATGAGAGGACATCGGGAGCACGTATTACCAAAACGCTATTAAGCAAATCTTCAGAAGTTACCAAGGGAAATGTGAGGTCATCGAGAGCACGTATTACCAAAACGCTATAGAGCAAATCTTCAGAACTTACCAAGGGAAATGAGAGGGCACCGGGAGCACGTATTACCGAAACGCTACAGAGCAAATCTTTAGAAATTACCAAGGGAAATGTGAGGGCATCTAGAGCAGTATTACCAAAACGCTATACAGCAAATCTTCAGAAATTACCAAGGGAAATAAGAGGGCATCTAGAGCAGTACTACCAATACGCTATGCAGCAAATCTTCAGAAATTACCGCAGGAAATATGAGGACATCTATAGCAACTATCAAAACCTCAACACGCTAACAAAACAACCTTCAGAAATGTCCACAGGATGTACATCGATAGCATATATCACGGCGTTAAAACGATATCAAACGAAGGGAAGTATTACGATGTTAAAACGATATCAAACGAAAGGAAGTATTACGAGGCCAAAACGATATCAAACGAAAGCAAGTATTACCACGCTCAAACAAATCTTCACCAATGCCCTCCGTAAATTTTTGTGACAGAGTGTAAGAAAGCTTTAAAACCTCTGGGGTGACAGCATGCAGTTACTAATAACAAATACATAGTACATCGATAGCAAGTATCAAACAAATCTTCACCAATGCTCTCCGTAAGTTTTTCTGACAGGGTGTAAGAAAGCTTTACAACCTCTGGGGTGACAGCATGCGGCTACTAATAACATATATATAGCACATCGATAGCAAGTAGTACCACGTTAAAACGCTATCAAACAAATCTTCGGAAATGTCCACCGTACATTTTCCTTCAAATTGTCTTCAAATTACAATGCAACTTAGTTATATTAATATTATTGTCATGTTTTATACTCAGTTGTTTTCTCCACCTTCCATTATGCTTATTTATGCATTTTATTACTTAATATGTAAAAAGGAGTATTGTTATAATAATTATTTTACGGTGTACAGTGTGAACATTATGTTAACGTTATTACTGTTAACACCTGATACTGATTACTGAGTAACATTCTTGAGTATGTTACAGTGATTACTATATGATAATTTTTAGTATCTGACACTGATTGCATTGAATAAATTGATTACTATATGTCATGGTTCACGGCGTAAAATTGGTTGCTATACAACGTTTATGATGTGTCATATACAATGACTATTTATATATCATTGTTTTTAATCAGTTTCTAAGGGCAATAATTTTAGATAACCATGCACCGTTGTCAGTTAAACAGGATTTTTTTCTTTAACTTTCATACTATTTTAAGTAAGAGTTTCTTTTATTTTGGTTTAATAACACTTGACAAGCCTTTGGCTTGCAAGAGTTATATGAATTTGTGCGAGCAGCCGTTCGTCCTTTTTTTCTTCTTGACAGTTTTTCCGATTTTTTGTGTCTTCTTCTTCTCTGACACTTTGGGCTCTAGGACTATGAAACTTGGGACTGATGAAGAGCTTGATCTGAACATGTGCATGTCGTTTTTTTAATTTTCGTCTTCGATTTCGTTTTCTTTGTTAAAACGCCATGTGAAAAGAGCGTATTTCCGCAAGTAAATGCAGGGCATCACAGAACACAGTTACTGAGCTTTGTGCGAGCTCTCACTGCGTAAATAGATAACACGGCGTATGCCTCCTCATTTAGACTTGGATTCTTACTGTAATTTGTGCTGTTTCGAGAAAATATACAAGGATGTTTAGGAAGCTTAGGAATCACCCACAAGGTATGCAATTTAGCATACAAAGGAAATGGAGGCAGAAGTTTGCATTGCGTAACTAATATGTCCCCTGAATCACTAAATTAGCGTCATAAGTGACTAATTTGGCCCCTCCAGTAACTAACACCATGCTTGCTATTGGCAGAATACCAGCCAAATTAAAGAAACAGTCCATGACTTTTAATTAAAAAATTATGGACGTCTTTTTACAATAAAAATCATTGGAGTGCCAAAGTTTGGCCTATCAAACAGCTTCCTATTTACCAGACAAAACGGAAATTAATTTTCAAGAAAACTTATATGAACAGACATTGCTTGCTATACCCGTTGTCCTTAATTAGAATACAAACTGTGTGATTTGCACCCACATGAAAAGCAAGCATATTCAAGCTGAACTTCTCATGTGTTATTTTTAAAAGTGTTTACGTTTGAGTGCGTATATATGGAGTGTAAATTTTAATCTCGTGTATGTTTATTTTACGTTATTTATTTCAAAGTGTATCTTCAATATTGCATAGGTATTATCTCTCTTGCTTTTCGTTTCAATTTGTCCATTTAGCTGCAGTGGGCTGAACGCATTTACGAAGTAACTGACTAGAAAGCTTTTGAATTAAACTGTAGTAGTAGCAGTAGTAGTAGTAGTAGTAGTAGTAGTAGTAGTAGTAGTAGTAGTAGTAGTAGTAGTAGTACTTTATTTCGATTTGCAACTATGACAGTTGAATTATATAAACTATATAAAAGAATAAATATTACTTAAATACAAGTCGTATGAAATGTTCAGAGTTTCTTTTATAGTATTAATTTCTCTCAATTTCAGTTCTTTTAAAGTTGAAACAATCTTCAGCATTTAATATTGTCACTTGTAAGCGTTAGCTATTATAATATTTAAATTGGTTTCGTGTTCATTTAAGTTATTAAAGATTAAATAGTCCATATAGTACGAAAGAAATCTTGTATCTCTCGGTTTTCAGTCGGTAGAGGGAATCTTCTATTGTCTCTGGTATTGTGCATATTCTCTTTTCGTTGGGGGTAATGGTGACTGACCGTTGCGCTTATTCGTTATTTCTTCGAAAAACTTTTTGCATATATCACGTCACATCTGTTTAAGTGTTTTGCGCTTCAAGGAGCATACAGCATCTTCATAAGTAAGAGATGGAATGCAGATTTGTTGCCCACGCAGGGACCGCATACTCTGCTAAAGACCGAACTATAGAAGTACAGAGGTTCATAAGCTCTTTCTGGTGGGCTTTTGATCTTCTTAATTGATAAAGAAGAAGTAGTTTAATTGCTGCATTTTAACCAAGTGTACGACATGCTTGTCGAGTTTCAAGTTGTTCTGAATCGCTATGCCAACAAGTGCGATGCTATTTAATTTTTAATGGTCTCGCCATCAGTGTCGATAGGTGGTAGATAAGGCATGTTAAAGTTGAAGTTTATAAACATCTCCTTAGTTTCAATCGGGTTTGTTTTCATGTCGTTGTCTTTAGTCCATTGGCTCGTAATATCTAGAGATTGCTGTAGTTGGGAGTCGTGAGGAAATATAAATATAGTTTGTATTATGTGTGATATATGAAATTTGCACTTGTAAGAATGTTCAATGGCACTTGGCCGTGATGTGGATCACACGCAATAGTAAGAGTGCTCAGTGGCACTCGGGTGTGACGTTATCATATCCACTTGTAAGAGTATTAAATGGCACTTGGCCGTGATGTGGATCACGAGTACTTGTGAGAGTGCTCAGTGGCACCCGAGTGTGATGTGTATATACCACATCTACTTGTAAGAGAGCTCAATGGCACTCGGTGGTTTTGTGGATAACATGCACATGTAAGAATGCTCAGTGGGGCTTGGTCGTTATTGGTAACACTACGGCTACAGAATTCGGCAACGTTCGTAATCATGTACTTAAAGTGTTTTTATACCTCCATAGTGGAAGAGACAATTATAAGCTATATACAAATTCTACACACCAACCACACTATTTAAACCTATTTTATTTCTATATGAGACAGCATAGTAATAATGTAAGATATGTCAGTATTTCAGATGCAGATAAACGTTATCAAATGGAAATAGTGGTATTTTTGGGGACCATGTTACAAACAGATAAGCCTATTCCTTGCTCTTCAGTATCGAGAACGACATACTTCACAGTACTGAAAGTGGGTACTTTGCACAATACTTAACAATGCAACTGAGAGTTAGAAATAACACAGAGAGGCGCAAAAACTATTTATTTTATAGCAGATTACACTTAAAAAGAAACAATAATAAAATAAAAATAAAATCACGTCAACCTGCACAATGTTCGCACTTGCCGTGAAGGCTCCGCTTACTAGTAACTACAGGTTAGGGTGGGTTTTCGTCGGATCAGTAAACCCGAACATATAACTTTATCGTTATCTTTCTCTGAGCATGATAAGCACAAGCATATCAGTAAATGAGATATCGCTTCAACAAATGGCTTGATTCTAAATATATCCCTCCTTAAAATATGCTGGAAGTTATGCCATTTTTCAACAACTTTTAAAGATACTGGAATCTTTAAAAATACGAAAAGACGGAAATATTTGCTGATTTATTTTTTAATAATGGTATGGTAAATTGATCTGTAAATCAACTTTTGTAAAACGATCGCTGACCGCGCGTGAAACTTGGTTGGCTTCGGCCTTATCGCACTATGCTGGAGCGTATTGGGGACAAACAGCCGAATTTTATATGATTTTCAATCATAAATGCTTTATCGTAAATCATGTTTTCATTTAAATTGTTTCATCTTTATGAAAAAATAATAACGTGAACAAGTAAGGCTTTTAAAGAAATCAAATTTGAAAGATTTCTGTGGTATTCAATGCCCGATATTTAACAATATGTTTTAGATGCATCTACCACTGCGCAATTGATTTTATGTCTTTGCGTTGTTTATATTTCGTGAACGATTTATTTTATTTTATTCTTTCAGCTGCTTAGAAAAAAGTGTGTCAGTGCTTTGTGGCGTTATAGAACAGACATCTGTTCAAATTAAGCAAACATTTCCGTCTTTTCCATTTCTCGAAGATTTAAGTTTCACAAACAATGAGTACATTGTGCCAGTAATACAAAAGTGCTTTGTGGAGTTACAGTGTACATAAAAAATCACTTTTGTGCAACAAACATAAAACACTTGGATGGCTCTTCATGCGCCTAGCCATGCTGAGTTAAACAGGAAAAAGAAAAGGGAAAAAAAGCTTTTCAATAAAGATAAGAATGAAGGGGAAATGGTAAACATAATTATGATGGGGAGTAAAGAAAGAAAAAATCTGTAATCTGTAATCTGTGTCCGGAGATAAAAAAAATGTGGAGTAAGATGTTTCTTTTGGTAACACCAACAGAAGACATGTGACCCCATCTAGAGGTCATCTGTCGTCACTTTAGCTACCATCTTCTTAAAACAGACCTAATTCTGTCCGTACTGCCTGCTGTCCAGCGATCTGTTCTAAAATAGGTAGGTGGGTAGGCCAGCAAGCAGTTAGGTAGGTAGGTATGTAGGTAAGGTAGGTAAGTAAGGTAGATAGGCAAATATTTTGGTCTTTTCGATTTTTCAAAAGATTCAAAGTTCTTTTAAAGTTGCTCAAAAAATCGAGATCTTTTACAACTCAACGTATGGTTAGAATAAATCCCGTTAGAATTACGACCTCATGCGTACGCCATACACTTAAAATTAAAACGAAACAGATTTTTGATTTTTAAAATGTTCATTTTAATAATTCTTGATATGGCGTCTCAATTTCAACTGTTCAATTATTGTACACTTAGATGTCTAAAAATAACAGCAGTGATAATGCATTGCAACCTATGTTTTGTAAACAAGGTATTTGCTAATTAAGAGAACGAAAGGTCAACATGTTGATACAAATATCAGGAGAATCAAATTCATAATACAGGGAATTAGTTAGCGTGTTAGTTAGTGAGTCAAGTAGGTAGGTAGATAGGTAGCTAGGTAGGCAGGCAGGCAAGTAGGTAGGTGAGGTAGGTAGTAGGTACGTGCGTACGTAAGTAAGGTAGGTAAGCTAAGTTGATAGGTAGCTGGACGGGCAGGTAAGTAGTTAGGCAGGTAGGTAGGTAGATAGACAGGCAGGCAGTCAGGCAAATAGGCAGGTAGGTAGGTAGGCACGCAGGTAGATAGGTAGGTAGACAGGCAGGTAGGTGTGTAGGTAGGTATTTAGGTATTTAGGTAGGTAGGTATTTAGGTAGGTAGGTAGGTAGGTAGCTAGGTAGGTAATTAGCTAGGCAGCTAGGTAGGTAGGTATTTAGGTAGGTAGGTGGGTAGATAGGTAGGTATGTAGGTAGGTAGGCAGTTGGATAGGTAGGCAAGAAGGCAGGCAGGCAGGTAGGTAGGTAGGTAGGTAGGTAGGTAGTAGGTAGTTTCGTTTCTTTCTTGAAAACCGTGATGCACAACTAGAGAAAGTACATGGAGTGGCAAGTAAAGATTATTAATTAATTTTCTTACATTTCGTCCCAATAAAATGGACGATGCCATATTCAATGTGTTGGGACATCAACACTGCTTATTGTTTGCATAGAAACACCCCGGATTTGCTGCCACTTGACTGGCATTACACCTGTGGCTTGCTTACTGTTTTATACTTGACCGTCTATTGACTTCCTGTGTATCAATGAGTCACACCTGACGTCACACCAACACGTGTTATTGTTGTATCTGAAGAGGTTTTAAGAGCAGGATTTTTTCATTCAGATTGTTGGCTATTTCAAATTTCTACCTTGATTTCTAAATATAATGCACTGAAATGTGTATGGCTGTTCAGGTGCCTACTTATAGCTATTCGGGGACAAAGTGAACCCAAAATTGCTTTTGATACAAAATCCTTCTGCGTCACTTGTCATGCTGCGTTTTCATTGGTCCGGCGTTGCAGGAAGTCAAGTTGTTCAATTCAGCTCCAATTTGTGAGCTTTATTACTTACATACCTTTCTCCCGGTTCTTATACTTGTTTGAATTATTTCGAGAACTTTTATCAAAAGCTGCCCCCCCCCCCCCCCACCCACAAAAAAATATACCAAACAGTAACATATGAATCATTCCCTGGATCGTAGCTAGATCGCCACATGGCAACAACGTTTAAAACGGCTAATACTGTTTTGGGAGTTATAATTTGGGTGGAATTTAGGCTCGAATTTTGGAACTAAAATTAAAAGTATAGCTGCGATTTTTGAAGTAACCAAGACAAAGCTGTAAATGTTATAGATTGCGAATATAATGCTATTTAATCGCATGATTTTATGTGTTTATATTCGTCATGTGACGTCACTTAATCTCTCACTTTATCGCTTCAACAAAACAAATCAATTGGAAAAATCTATAAAATCTTGGATATGATCAACACAGAATTTGCCTGGTATTTTCCGTTCAAATGATTTACTGATATAAGTCTTTGGCCTTAATCATTTAGTCCACTTTTTGGGGGGAGGGGGTGAGGGTGGGGGAGAACAGATAGTTTGGCATAAAAACAACCGAAATGCGCTAGCCACTAATACGCTGATCATTGCGGAAAATGACGTCACACTACATGATCTCACTCCGTGGATTCGATTGGCAGGCAGTTTGTTTGCGCAATCAACTGAGAGGCGGGCAAAATGCAAGCATCTATCTCCTACCGCATCCTTCTTTCCTTTTGTTAAATACACGATAGTAATGCCTGAAATAATGAAGAAATGTCTGGATACTGCTGATACATCATGAACTACTCATTTCTCAGGAGCTATCCGCTCATCTCAACAGGTACTACTATACAGAAAGTACCGTAATGTCGTGAAACACGGCACTATCTCTAGGAGGGCATGCATCCCATCGCGGTGAACAGATACAGTAAAACCCCACTCATGGACACTTTCGCTGTTATAGGCACTAGTGATGGAAAAAGCATCTGGCTTCAAAATCACCACGCTCCCCTTTTCTTTCCCTCCTCCCCCTCCCTCCCCCCATCGCCACTTCCCCGCCTATGAAGTGTAAATTGGGTACTGGTATTAAGATCACGCTGGAAACGAACCAAAAAAGGGTCTTTAATTTACAGGTTTTATTACATTAGATATTCTAATTTTTTTCCAAATGTACTTAAAATCTACTCTCCAGGATGTTGTTGTTTTTTGTTTTATTTCATGCAATATTCCTTAAAATACTGAAAATTCCTTGAGCATTGAAATATATTTATGCAGTATTTACTCTTCAGAGAACAAAATTCTTCTTGATAAACTAAAGCTGGAAATAAAAAATTCTTTTGAAAATACTCTTTATCTGGCTGAAACAATAGTCCTTATCTAAACAGTCCGAGATAAGCTCATCAATCGCAGTGCGTCTTGGCAAGTAACAATTGTGTGAGCGATAATAGGTGAAAATACACCAGCACCTGACGTCACAGATGGTGCTAAACAGTCGCTCCAATTTCTCTGAAAATAATATTTAGGAGAGCACCCAACAATCTGTCTCTCGCAAATATTTGTTTAATTGTGCGCGCGTCTTGGCTGGTGCCTCTGTTGTCCTGAACAACAAACCAAAATGGCGACTAAGGCTCAAGTTGGATTTTGTCATTCGCTCTATTTATTCATTTTAATGCTTTTATCGATGTATGTTTATTTTTTGCACTCACTGAATTTATATCAAGAGACTGTAACAGAAACAAAACGCGATCAGAATCAAAGATATTATACTGAATGGTATATTGGTGTTTTCCACCTCTTTAATATTATTTAAAAATCAAGATTAAAATTCTTTGAAAATGGATTTCTTCAGAAGTTTTAAGAAGTTAGCAAATTCAAACAAAAAATAATTTGCATCTTCACTCTCGTTGGGTGCCCCTTTGAACTGCGAAATTATACATTGCCAAAACAATAAGTCATTGGATGAATTAAAATGCTAAAACGTAAGACTAAATTTTTATTCAGATTTTTCCTTATTTTTTTTTTTTTTATAAGGGCGTGTGCTTGTTTTGTTGCACCTGAATTGCTTATACTTTGAATTTCGTACGTTTCTTCTCTATTGGTTTTTTTTTACAGCATAGATTTTGCGAAACGCAGCAAATGAAATAAAATTCTTATTTGGACCAGCTCAGTCCCCGGTTCAAGCTTTGTTGCCCAACAATTAACCTCTACAGCGGTCCGGTCTGTTATCGTTATTGTTCAACAACCAACCTCTACGGCGGTCTGGACTGTTATCATTGTTGTCCGACAGCCAACCTCTATGGTGGTTCGATTTATTTGTTTACGCCTTTCTGTTACATCAACTCACTGAGATTCCGCGAAAATGGCACTTTATTGTAAATCCATCCGCTTTGTTTTGATACCTCAATATACAGAGGTCAGCTGCAAAATAACAACGCGGGTTCAAGGTCATAGCCCAGGCATTTGAGAGAAAAAAAGAAAGGATAGACCGAAAGGACCACCATCAAACATTCTTTGGTGACATAGAACTGTTTTATTTTGGAATAAAAAAAAACCATCTGCCTTTTAGTCTCAACCAAGGATTTTCTAAAATTAATTCTGTGTATAATCGTTGGAAGAATGATTTCATTGTGTAATGGCAGTCAACAAACAAACAATGGCACTAAAGGCATGGCCAGTGAAACAATAGTCATCATCAAAAATAAGGCTAATGGTTTCCAGGGGCCGTATTCACGAAAGTTAACTGCACAGTTAGCAAATTTCGTTAACTGCTTCTGTAGCTAACAGAACTTTTGAAAAGTAAATAATAAATATTGCTTTTATGTTAAAGCTTATTCTTGCAAACATTGTTTGCGTAATTAGGCTGAATCAGCTCATTTGCACCAGCGATGCAAAGTTAACTGCACAGTTAACTTTTAGGAATAGGAGAACGGGCAGGAGATTTTTTATTATGTAGACAATGTCTTTGGTTTAATTAAACTTTATGAGCGGGAGGACACCATTACCTTCGGGAAAATCTGTCTTTAGCTCATAATTAAATATAATATTTTTTTTAGGTATGCATGCACTGGGATTTCTAGTGTGTGCTCATGCTTACGTCACACATTTACATGGTGTTACTATTTATGGATTATCTCCTCGGGCTTAATTACATATTCAAATCAAACAAGAAGAACCATGATCCAGCAAAACCAACCGCATGAGCGAATCCGGGGTCGGGGAGAGGAGGAGGGGGTGAGAGTTGGGAGACTGGGGGTAGGGGAGGTCGTCGTCGGGTTGTGAATTTTATTAAGGACACCTGTCATGAATAATAACTCAGAACACCCTGATGACCTTTCGGGATACAATCTCCCTAATTCTGCTTACTTTGGCGTTAAGAAAAAGCGATTAGAAACTTAAACTCAACTTCATTAGTCTCAAGGATAGCAGAAAGCTTCCGAGAAAATTCATAAATACATCAAGAGCCTGTATTTTCGTGTGTCATCACTCTCAAATATCTCCATTTTCATAGATGTTATTACGACCAGAATACCTGCAACATCTTTTTTTCATTAGCAACGTTGCGCACATTCGAGGACAGCATTTCTACTTTATAACTTTCACTTGGAAATTCGCTTCCAAAAGGGAATAACCTTGCAGTTATTCCAAGAGTTTTTTTCTTCTTTCTTTCTTTCTTTTTTGTTGCCTTTGCCTTTTCTTTGTGATTTCCAGACAACTCCTCCTTGACCATTTGACCTACGAAGAAGAAATTTGGTGCACGTATAGAAGGTGATAAGATATCGCTGAAATCGCAGTTTTTTACTTTGACCTTTAAGGTCAAGGCCACACTGAGGTTAAAATATTTTAGAACTTCTGTTTATTACGATAAATCGCTAGAAGGTGCAAAGTCAAAGGTCACAATCGGTTATCCCTTAGGCCTAAAAGACGTTACATAAGATACATCTCGGTGACCTTAACCTTCTCGGTCAAGATCAAAGTCAAAATCGGAAGTTGCCCATTATCTCGAAAACGCGCGATTTTCAACTTTTTGGGTGTAAATATGTTACATAAGGGATACCTTCTTAGCATTGACCTTTTCTTTTGTGGTTTATCTGATTAGTTTCATTCCGTAATCTAGCGGAATTCGGTCTAGTTTTAATTGGTGTTGTAATTATTAACACAGTTAAATTTATGTGCCTGGGATTGAAAGAAATGTGGATTTGATAAAACCATTTCATACCCTGATTTCAAATCCAGCTTATTCGAAGTTCCAGGTATGATTGATCACGAATCGTTAGATTTTCTGACATATAAAATAATTGTATGCAATTACTTGGACGAATTTGATTCTCAAAAAGTGGTTTATGTCAGAGCTAGTCTTCTTTCTGAGCGAGTTTGTGTCGTATTTTATTGGTGAATCGCCTTCTGCAAACCGTAACTTTGCAATTTTATAAAAAAAATTAAAGAAAAACATGACATAAATGTTATCAGAGAATATCAAAATAAGGCTCGCATTGCAGCTTTATTTAACGAAACACCGTAGCCATTGGATTGTACAATTATTTAGGACAAATTAGATCCAAATGAATAAATAACACAAGTTGTATTTATACGATCTATTCTTTCCTAAACGACCTGTGAGTAAATCCATGTGTCTCAACGAACAGTTTATAGGATACATAATTCCTTTTGTGGGGGGCTTGGACAATTTTCTAGCACTCTTGGATATGATCTGTAAGATATGTGCTGGTAATTTGTGTTTGTCTGTCGAAGGTGTCGCTGTTGGGGAAGAATCGAAGGAAGAATAAAAAGAAGAAAAGAAGAATCAGGGCTTGTGTAATAAGCAATTTTGCTGTATTCAAAGACGGGTACACCGCCATTAGAAATAATATATAAATAAATAAAATTTTAAAAATTACTACATAAGTAACTAATACTTGTGCTTTTGGATAATAAAAAATTCTGACTGGACATAATAAGGTGAGATACCCCCTCCCCTCCCTCCCCATCCCCCTCCCCCGCTCCCCCCGTCGTGGGCCAGAAAAAAATTACAAAATTAAAATCTAAAAAAATAACCTTCTTTTTATCTTTTTTACCTTTTTAAAAAATCATATTAGGAAATGAAATTGTTTCCAATTTCAGCACTGGTTAAATTGTTTTTTTTTTCTTCCTGCAAAGCATGGCCCCTTTGTCTAATTTATACAGATAAAAAACCTGTGTCATAAAAGGTCACATCGCCTATTTATTTGCATATCAACTGCATTTGTTTCAAAGAAAATATCATTGCTTAAAAGTTTTTTTTTGTTTATTGCTTTGCTCACACATTTTTAGAACTCCCAGGCATTTTTCTCTATTTAATTTTTGAATTTTAGTGTGTTAGTCAATACCGATATCGAAACTTCGAATTGGTCAAACTTGCGGGTTGAAATTGTCATTTGGCATGAAGCCAACTTTGGCTAGCCATGCATAAAACTTTGGCTGGTCATGCCTAGAACTTTGGTTGGACATGCATAAAACTGTGGCTGGTCATGCATAAACATTTGTGCAAGTCATGTACTAAACTTTTGGCTAGTCATATATAAGCTTTTAGCTAGTCATATGTAAGCTTTTGGCTAGTCATGTCTGAAATGTTGTCTAGTCATGTTCTAAAATTGCCGTTGGTAACGCGCTAGGATTGTAATGAGCTCTCTACTTTTTAGAACAACAGAAAGAAACTGTTTGGTTCATTATAATACAACATAGTCTAAAATAATAGCTATGCTATTGGCGAATTAGGGGCACAACTGCTCCGCCTCATGCCTCATGCCCCAGTCCCCCTCTCACACCCCACCCCCGTCTTCCCCCATGTCAGTATATCACATAACACGTTCGTCCAGCAAAAATGAAATAACGTTTCTTTCTCCATTCGTTCCAAAGATCTTTTTCATGCAAATTAAGTATCCGAGTTCATTTTTGGTGACCGCTTGCTTTGATTTATTTTAATATCTCAATATTCAATGAATATTGACAACCAATAAGTGGGGGGAAATGGCATCGGAAATTAAGTCCCCACGTTTTGAAAAAGAATCCATAGTTGTTTGCTTATTTAGAAAGCAAGATAATAACATAACTTTTGAGTGACCCCGTTGCCAGAAAGGACCACTTTTGAGTGACCCCGTTGTCAGAAAGGACCAATTTTGAGTGCCCCCGTTACCAGAAAGGACCACTTTTGAGTGACCCCGTTTGCGGAAAGGACCACTTTTGAGTGACACCGTTGGCGGAAAGGACCACTTTTGAGTGACCCCGTTGCCATAAAGGACCACGTTTGATAACAGATTGCTTAAAATAAGACCATTTCTAGCTCTATACCACTTCCAAGAGCGATTTAAGTGGTCCATTTTTCAAATAAGGCGTGTTTAGATTAAAACTACCTCTAATTTTCGACCACTTTCTATTCATCCTGATGGTTTTATTAATTTAGATTTCCCACTGTTATTGCAAAGAACCGATGGTGATCAATGATAGTTTAGTGATCTCCCAGCAGTCAATTGGTTTATTCCTAATGTCGGAGAAACGTTCATACGACGTCCCGATGTTGAAACGACGTCCCTAAGAAAATAACCATTAATCGAAGAACCGATGATAATCATCGATATTTTAATGATCTCCCAGCAGTCAATTTGCTGATTCTTTGTGTCGGAGAAACGTTCATACAACGTTCCTGAAAACGTAACCAATGACGTCCCAGGTCCTTATCCCGTAAAAACCACAAATACCCTGCAACATCATCATTTTTCGCATTCATGTTTCAGAAAACTCCAATCGTGTTGTTAAGAAGAAGACAAAAAAAAGGGCCCTAAGACCAACCGATCTCCAGCCCCAGTTTTGATGCTCAGGAGTCTAGAGGCTGAGGACACTAGAGACTCAGGACACTAGAGACTCGGGACACCAGAGGCTCTGGACACTAGACCTCATCACAGATCATATCGAGTTATAGGAAAAGAGGATCTTGTCCCAAAGAAGATACAACGCCGAAGGACCAGCTGTTATTTCCATTTTTGCCTATAAACAATTAAATGGATAAACATGGTGGAATGACGTCTGAACGCGAAAGCGGGTAAGCTGGGTAAAGCGGGTAAAACGGGTAAGTGGGAAGAGTGGGCAGATGAGTAAAACGGGTAAGCGGGTAAAGTGGGTAACATGGGTAAAAAAGAGGGCAAAATGCGTGCGTGCGTAGAGTGGGTAAGTGGGTAAACCGTTGATTGGGTAAAACGGGTAAAATGGGGGCGAGCGTAGAGTGGGTAAGTGGGTAAAACGGGTAGGTGGGTAAAACGGGTAAAGCGGGTAAGCGGACGAAGTGGGTAAACGGGTGAAGTGGGTAAGCATGTAAGCTGGTTTATAACGAGTAAATTGCTCGTAGATTCTCCTTACTGCGCCTCAGATTTTCCGCTCTTAGATTCTCTTTATTGCGCCTCAGATTTTCCGCTCTGAGATTCTCCTTATTGCGCCTCAGATTTTCCGCTCCATTAGACTTTTCATTGAGATGTGATTGAGAAAGAGTGGAATTTTTATTTTGTTCTT
This sequence comes from Protula sp. h YS-2021, assembly GCA_949752745.1. Taxonomy (NCBI): domain Eukaryota; kingdom Metazoa; phylum Annelida; class Polychaeta; order Sabellida; family Serpulidae; genus Protula; species Protula sp. h YS-2021. The sequence goes on from OX457034.1 coordinate 8,873,281, forward strand.
AATAAATTAATTTTTATTAATATATATATATATATATATATATATATATATATATATATATATATATATATATATATATATATATATATATATATTGGGGGGTGGGGAGGGGGGCAGTGGGGGGTGGAGACAATGAATATTTTCACAGTGTAGCGCCTGTACCAAATGGTACCCCGTGTCTTAAAATCTAGGAGAACTTTTACAAAAGAAATGTTCTTTTATTTCGAATAGTAATTTGTATTTGTTAGAAGCAGAACAAAAATCAGATAAATTGTAATTCTTTACTTTAATGTTTACAAGAGTAACACAAATATATTGAAAGGAACGTATTTTTTTCGCCATGAGGCGTTACCTTCTGAGTGATGGCACCGACGCCTTGATCACGAAAAGTGGCGAAAACGGAAATAGAGTTTGGGAACTTCTGGCTTCTGTTCAGATGCCTTATCTTGACAGCAAGCTATGTATAAATACATCAACGAACTCTTCAAGATATACTTGCTTTTTTCACTAGAACTTATTGTTCTATGGGTCTGAAGTATGTTGTGCAACTTGCGTCCAGGCTGGAAAAAAAGATATCGGTAATATTCGCAAAATTGCCTTATCTCAATTGCATCCCTAAACGATTGATCACACTTTTCCCAGTTCATCTATCACTTTGTGATAACAGAAAAAATGGAAGTGGTATTATTGCGTGACCAAATATGGATAATTGTTTGCCAGTTACTCAGCAAGTTATCTCTGGCTTGTGTGTCGCTGCCAGATGTCTGGACCAGGTGCCTAGGAGTGGTGAGATGTCAGGACTAGGTTGCTAGGAGTGGTGATATGTCAGGACTAGGTTGCTAGCAGTGGTGAGATGTCTGGACTAGGTGGCTAGGAGTGGTGAGATGTCAGGAAAAGGTGGCTAGCAGTGGTGAGATGTCAGGACTAGGTGGCTAGGAGTGGTGAGATGTCAAGACTAGGTTGTTAGGAGTGGTGAGATGTCAGGACTAGGTTTTTAGAAGTGGTGAGATGTCAGGACCAGGTTGCTAGGAGTGGTGAGATGTCAAGACTAGGTGGCTAGGAGTGGTGAGATGTCTGGACCAGGTTGCTAGGAGTGGTGAGATGTCAGGACTAGGTGGCTAGGAGTGATGAGATGTCAGGAAAAGGTGGCTAGGAGTGGTGAGATGTCAGGACTAGGTGGCTAGGAGTGGTGGGATGTCAGGACTAGGAGGCTAGGAGTGGTGGGATGTCAGGATTAGGTGGCTAGGAGTGGTGAGATGTCAGGAAAAGGTGGCTAGCAGTGGTGAGATGTCAGGACTAGGTGGCTAGGAGTGGTGAGATGTCAAGACTAGGTTGTTAGGAGTGGTGAGATGTCAGGACTAGGTTGTTAGGAGTGGTTAGATGTCAGGACTAGGTTGCTAGGAGTGGTGAGATGTCAGGACTAGGTTGCTAGGAGTGTTGAGATGTCAGGACTAGGTTGCTAGGAGTGGTGAGGTGTCAGGACTAGGTGGCTAGGAGTGGTGAGATGTCAGGAAAAGGTGGCTAGCAGTGGTGAGATGTCTGGACTAGGTTGCTAGGAGTGGTGAGATGTCAGGACTAGGTGGCTAGGAGTGGTGAGATGTCAGGACTAGGTTGCTAGGAGTGGTGAGATGTCTGGACTAGGTTGCTAGGAGTGGTGAGATGTCTGGATTAGGTGGCTAGGAGTGGTGAGATGTCAGGACTAGGTGGCTAGGAGTGGTGAGATGTCAGGACTAGGTTATTAGGAGTGGTGAGTTGTCAGGACTAGGTTGCTAGGAGTGGTGAGATGTCAGGACTAGGTGGCTAGGAGTGGTGAGATGTCTGAACTAGGTGGCTAGGAGTGGTGAGATGTCTGCACTAGGTTGCTAGGAGGGGTGAGATGTAAGGACTAGGTTGCTAGGAGTGGTGAGATGTCTGGACTAGATTGCTAGGAGTGGTGAGATGTCTGGATTAGGTTGCTAGGAGTGGTGAGATGTCAGGACTAGGTTGCTAGGAGTGGTGAGGTGTCAGGACTAGGTTGCCAGGAGTGGTGAGATGTCTGGACTAGGTTGCTAGGAGTGGTGAGATGTTAGGACTAGGTTGCTAGGAGTGGTGAGATGTCAGGACTATAGGTTGCTAGGAGTGGTGAGGTGTCAGGACTAGCTCACGTGGAGTCGTGATATATCAGGACTAGTTTACGTGAACTCGTGAGATGTCAGGATTAGCTCATGTGGAGACGTTAGATGTCGGGGCTTCGCGTTTTCACAGGACAACAAAAACGTAGCGTTGCCAAACGTCTAGACTAGCTTGGGGTTCTTGACTAATTCCGTGGCTTTTGATGCGTTATATCTGCGATATATATACATATATATATATATATATATATATATATATATATATATATATATATATATATATATATATATATATATATATATATATATATATATATATATACCGGACAGCTTGAATATGGGGTATATCCAGACTAGCTTATACGGTACTGTTTCGCTTTTGAATTAGTTTACGTGGCAATGTTGTTTCTTTTTGACTAACCGACACAGCAGTGGTGAGGTTTTTTGACTAGCTTAAGTGCTGGTATTGAGAATTTTGAATAGCTTAGGTGATGGTGTTGAGGATTTTGACTAGCCTAGGTGGTAATTTTGAGGATTTTGATTAGCTTTCGTGGAGCTGTTGAGGTTTTTTTTACTAAATTAGGTGACGGTGTTGAAGTTTTAAACTAAATTAGGTGGTGGTGTTGAGGATTTTGACTAGTCTTCGTGGCGGTGGTGAGGATCTTGACTAGCTTACGCTGCGGTGTTGAGGATTTTGACTAGCTAAGACAGTAGTGTCGTGTTCTCAAAACAAGCAACTTCCCCAAATTAAATCTGGTCTAACTGTAAAGCAGTTTTTAATCCCTCTTCTTATACTTTGCTTTTTTATTTAAATTTTGAACATCATCCCCATCTTAAATCTTGCAGACTGGATAGATTTTAGTGGAATGAGGCATGAAATAGGGGAATCGCGAATCACCCTTTAGGGACAAATATGTACTAATTATTATTGTTATAATGTAGCGTTATTCAAGGAGAAGGTGAATCGGGACCGTGGTGGGCTCACAGAAAGAAGAATCAACATGCCAGGGGTTGTTAAGGGGGTGTTGGTGAATACGGGGCCAGGGGACTATTCTACTAAGCTGAAAAGAGGATATGGAAATCTTACTATGGATTTGGAAGTGCAAAGTTTCTGGATCGGGGTTAGAGTACGTTTTATCCAGCCAAAGGACGCGACATAACTTCAGCAGTTAATAACCTAATACTATTTGTCAAGCAGTTAGGCATTCATTACGGGCGACAACTTAGAGAGATTGGGTTACAATCCGTAACAGAAGGCAACAGTCGTAGATAGGGCCGGACAGGCGGGGGGGGGGGGAGAAGAGAGGGGGGAAGGGGGAAGGGAGAGGGGAGGGGGAGGGGTGAGGATAGAGAGGGGGGAGGGAGAGGGAGAAAGGAGTTTACTCCTATAGTTTAGGTGGTTGGAGACACCACTTCATCAGGCGTAGTCAGAATTTTTCCCGAATTGACCAACAAAAGTGGGGCGATCTTTTCAAATTCATTTTCGAATTACGTGATCTCCTCATTTTTTTGTTTCAAGCTACAGTTTGGTGACAAACGGAAGAGCTATTCGATATGTGGGCAACCTTTCGAATTAAGCATTTTTGAGAAGCCCAGTTTTTTAATATACCTTGCCCACTTTTCAAAGCTAGGCCCACCCCCAACCCTCTCCAACACCAATCCCTCCCCATCCAAACCCCAAACTAGGGTAATTTACCAAGCGCATAATTTTGCTTGGTTTATCGTTGAGAGTGAAACTCCCATTCCACCCCACCCCCTCCCCTTCACCCTTCAAAGACGTAAAGAACACCCTTTGATAAAAGAAAAATAAAACAAAACATGGGCACATAAAGCCAGCCCTGTGGGAAAACCTCGTGTTACTTGATCCATAAAGGAGCGGCACAGCTCACCGGACGTCACAGGACGTCACAGTACGTCAAAGGACGCCACAAATACCTTCTCCCTAATGGGCAGCTACAATGGAACTGCCTTATGTCTAACAACATGGCAACATGATTGCTGATAATTTGCTAAATGACCCGGAAATGAAGTGTGTATTCTGAGCTCACTGACCGGCCATAGCAGGCTAGAAAGGGGGGAGGGGGAGGGGGGAGAGGGGGAGAGGGGGAAAGAGAGACGGGGTTGCGGTGGGAGCTGAGAAGGGAGTCACTGGCAAATCAATTGTGAGTCAATTGTCGTTTTAAAGCGACCCAATGGAATGGAACTGTCTAAGTCTATTTTTTTACGTTAACAAATATTAAGGTTGCACTTGTCGACGGTTGCCTTTTTTATTTTGATTTTGGCACAAAATATGCCCTGATTATAAACAGTAGTACACATTCTGAATGAACTAATACAGCGTATCGTTGTATTTATTTTGTTGCTAAAATGTGGCAATGGTTTAACCACTTCTCCGGTCGGATGCTCGCAGAATTCCCAAAAAAGTATACCTAGATGTTCCACTGTTCCAGCCCCTCTCCCCTCCCCCCCCCCCCCTGCCGATGCCGTGATTCGCAGGTTCCACTGCACTCTCCGACAGTTGGGAGTTGGCGTAGTTACCGCAGTATTTCTTCTAGCATCCATTTCCCTCGACCAGAACCGAGCAGATCGGTCTTTCTTTTATGAAGTGGCTCATCCAGAACAACAATCAAGGCTGTCAATCAAAAAATCTGGATCCATTTGCCACCTCTGCTGTGCGATGCCCTTATCACAGTAATTAAGTAGTTTCAGCTGCAGTCCTACCATTTAGTGGCATTCCGCACTATAATTAGCTACAATTCTTAACAAGTCATTGTACAATGGATTCTCCGAAATAAAATCCACCAGTAATTATTATTGTCACATGACTTGGATAAATGCTGTAATCTGATTGGCCTATTCCAAAGTCAATAATATTTTTCAAAAGATGTTGCAGTTAGTTGTAATCAAAACGGCGGTTAAGTCATGTAAAAAACATGAACTGTTGACTTGTTGCGAATGAGCATAAAAATCAGTGAGTGAATGTTTACGAAAATGTTGACCTAAAAGTCATCTTTTTCTTACTTGTCAATAATGCTTTATGTTGACTAAAAATAAGTCCACATCAGCTCAATGCTGCCACCCCAACACAAAAAGACCCCAATGTGTTTCTTTCAGTTACGATAAAACACTAACCACTGAAGAAATTCGATGTGTTTTATCTCCTTATGGAAGAGAAACAATTTGAAATGACTCCAGCCTGGGGGGAATATCTCATGTTATAAGGTTCCATAATTAACTTATAAGTGTTTATATTCACGTCAGAATGAGCTATCACATTATTTTTTCTTACCAAAAAGGGACGAAATGATTTTGCTTTCCAGATAATTAAGAGACTATTTATTGTGGTTTTTCAAAAATTAACAAACAAAGTGGAACCGAATTTGAGGTGTTAAAAGTTATCCTCAGGGTATTAAAAGTTCAATGCGTGTATGAATCTAATGAAGTTTATAGAATATATTTGTGAAATAGCTAATATTAGAACAACACATCCTCTAGAAAAGGTGCTACAAAGATTACAAAAAAATTCGGAAGATCAGTTCTGAAAATAATTTGCCCACATATTTATTTTTAGCTCAAATGGGATAGTTCAAGCTCCGTGGGATCGGGGTGATTATTCTAGCTAGCTTTGACGTTCCTTTGCAAGTTGTTTATGGACGTAAAATATATCTTTTGTTGACTAATGGGGGGTTTTGTTGTAATCATTTTGAATCCATTACACACTTTTCTAAGCCTTCTCTTGTATTTAGCTGTTTCCAACATTCCGAGTCCTTTACGCATAGGTTGCTTATGGATTCGTTGTTTTTCACACGTGACACCCGTGCTTCACACAAATTCCTTCCTGTGCGAGTTACAATTAATGCTACTATGAGACAGTGCAATGCCATTTTTAAATTAGAGTTTTATGGAATACCGGAAGTTGTTTTTCATTCCCTTCAATGGTTTATTCAAAGGGGAAATCAAAAGCTTGTCAGAAAGACCGAGTTCTATATCTTCCTCTATCAAAGACCAGCCAAAAGAGAAATCATTAGGAAATTGATCACCGCAGAAATACATTAAAGGGTTAACTGTAAAGGTTAAAAAAAAGGTTTAATATATTATTTGTTCAAGATTGACAACCATGTTTATGTTTCAGCGCTGGGGTCCCATTTGGTGTGTGAGATATTATCCCAAAGTTACAAGTTTATCATTGAGGTTTCGAGCCACAGTAACACAGATTAAACAAGAACGAATGGCAGTTATTTGTGTGTGTAAACAATCGATGACGTTTCGTGCCAATAGATCAAGTAAACATTTCCTTTTTAAAGATTAACGTCACAGTCCTGTAGGCTGTGTGTTTTTCACCTCTAAGCCATAAATATATGTCTGTCGGCGAATTGTTTGCGTGAGTGGGAACCTGGACTGACATAGAAGGCATTGCTCCTTCGCTGAGCTTTCAAACCTAAGAAAGAAGGGTGGGGAGTGGAGAGGGGGCAGACGACCCCCCCCCCCCCGCCTCCGACCCCATCCGTCTGCTCTCATGCCCATTCCGAGATTCCTGAGGATAAACCACACTGTTTGGGCATGGAGTAGTGAGACTTGAAAGCTAGCATTCACTGCCCTTCCAAATTCCCAATGTACCCCCCCCCCCCACACTCACGCATAACCCATGGCGGAGACGGCACTGCGAACTCAAAGCTGGGAATGACGTCACAATGCCTTGAGTATTATCGGTTCTTTTCGGATCAGAAGAGTGCAGGGACATGCTGGTCTTTCTTGATTCGAGTCTTTTAAATAGGCCATATTTGCAACAAAAAATGTAGGCTAATTTCAAAATGTTTTAAAATAAGGTGTCGCCATTTTTTTAAATATTTAAATAAAATGTTTGGATTTACGCAACTTTGCAGTCCCCCCCCCCCCCCCCCTCAATCAGCTAATAACCGCCACTGAAAAAAGAAAGTGTCCTTTAAAATTTATATCCCACAATATACTTTAATTAATTAATTTAATTAATATAATTTATCGCGAGTGTGGTATATTTTTCTTCTAGCAATTCTTAGCGTTAAACAAGAACACCTTTTTTACATTTTCACAGTGGTACGCAAACAAGATACATGGTACCGGTACTGACTATGATTTAGGTACCCAGTATCAGCCTCCAAAGTATCTTTCCACAAAAATATGATTCAGTTTGGCGCAATAGTTTATAAATTAAATTTCTTGACATCTATTTTTGAAAAAAAAAATAAGTGCCTGTACAATTGCTATTATACCTATTTAGGAATTGCAATTCAAGGAATTTCCAACACTGTAGATTTCACCAGTCCGCGACTATATTGTCAGTAAAATATCACTGCATTCTTTCGCAACAATTTTTTTAACTTTCTGCGTAACTAAATCGCACTGTTAGTAAATAAAGAAAGTGTCAGTAGAAGTTGATTGCTTATCAATAAATCAATCATTTCCAACTTCGATTTGTCGATTAATATCGATGTGAAGTCCGCACAGATACATAGAACGGCGAGTTATTTTGGTGAGATCATAACCGTCTTGTGAGAAAGTCAATTCAGTGATAAGTCTCGACGGCATGTAGGACATTACTAGCGGCATATATTCTAATAAGCGAGGTGTAAAATTACAAGATTCTGGGCTGATCACCAACAAACAACACTCTTTCTATTTATAGCAAAGAATCGCCAACAGTAAGATCACAGGAATTATTCCTTGGGATCTCCGAGTTGTTGATATTTAACTGCTACCAAAGATCAGAGGGTGACATTGTTTTTACTGACAGAAGTTCAAGATAAAATTGTTGCGCAGCATATCTAATAGCCATAATGACTTCTCGAAAAGGCCATGATGACGACAAAACTTCACAGAAAACAATTTCTAAGGAGAACGACTTATATGCTATAATTCGCTCAAAAAATAACTATGTTAGTGATTGAAAAAAATACTGCTAATTAAATGAGTGACTACTTGGAGCTAGCTGCTTGATTGCCTCAACACTTTTGAAAGCTTCAGTTCTATCTTTTATAACCAGCAGTCTTAAAGATCTAGCCATAACATTTCTCTGGAAGGGAGGGAGTTAGGGTAATTCCCCAGCCACCACCACTTGTCGAATAGCATCCATCCATTCAAAAAGAGAACCCAGTGCGTCCCAACTCCACCCCACCCCAACCTCTTAAATCGACCAAAAAAAAAATGAATAAATTAATCTTAAAGAGCGAACACTTGTTCAACCTTATGGGCATGAGTGGTTTAGACAACTAACACTTTAATGAAAGGCGGTTATCGTTTACACAGTATAATCTCCTCAAAATTCTTTTAAAACAAACTGAGGCCGATCCGTGACACGCTGGACTGATTTTTCTATCACTTAATTTTTCTATACGTGAGATTAAGTAAATAAGCTATCTATCTTTTTATGACAAGTCTCAGGGTAGAGCATATTACCAGATATTATCTGTAAAATAGACAGAGACATAGATAAAAATGAAGAAGAAGAAAAAATCAGTTGTAATTGATCAGTTATGGCGTATTAATTGATTGTGCTGGGGAAATGGTCACAGGATTATAGTGATTGACAGAGAACACTTGGTAATCTGGAACATACAGTGACTGACTTTCATGAATGCATGCTCGTCTGCTGCGCTGCCAAGAAGAAGCAGTATTTTTGCAGTGAATATTCCCTACATTTCTGTTACGAAAACGCCACACGAAAACATAACGATGCGTACTACAATCGCCATAGCAACGGAACTACACGACCTAAAAGATGGCAGAGGAGTGCAAAACATATCTAATTTATCAGAGAAAAAAATCGTGAAATAATATCAAAACCCATACTCGAGTTTCGACTGATCCGAAAAGCCTCGCTCAACCTTACGCACTGTTCGCACTGCTACAATTACAGGCTGAGGGTGAGTTTTCGGATCAGCCCACCTCCTGTGTGGCTTTGCCATTACAGTTTGTCTGTATTTGTGATCTATCCATTCTTTAAGAGCTTTCGAGACTTTTCACTTTGTTGCAATTGCAATTAAAATTTAATCAAATGAATAAGTACGTAACAAAAATTGATCTTTGCTATATGATATTTTTTTCATAATTTCATTAGGTTTTCATTTGTTTTGTGTGAAGGAGGTGGTAGGGAGAGCATTCTTATATAAGAATTCTATTGTTAATGGTCTTTAAAACAACACAGTTTAAATCGTAATTGTTTATCAAAATTTGATGCAGACTATATCTAGGTAATGTAGTTTATATTTTATTTACAAAAAGGATGACAGTTCTGCTCCAAGTATAAATAATTCACATGCCGGTGCTAGATACACAGCAGTGGCACCTTATCGCATTCTTGAAAAGCTTCAGACAAAAACCGGAAGTGAGTGAGTGAGCCACGCCACGAGATACTACCCTCTTGTTATCTACCGACTAAGAGGGTTATCTTGCCTCTTTTTCTCTTAAGATATAGGACAATAGGAAGTGTTAACGGATAGATAGCATTTATCTTGACGATTGTTAAGTTTTCATAGATTGTCTATGTTCTAAAAAGTTCTTCTCCAGCAGAAAGTAAAGAAATCGTTAAAAATACGATCTCGATTCTCGCAACGGTTATCAGCGGGTTGGAGACGTGCCCATGCTAATTATAATATCGAACCGTTCAATATGTACTATCTAATTCATTTGAGGTGATCGGAATGCTGACAGAAAGAAAGATGCTTGGCTGTTGACAAATGTGTATTACATACAAGCTAAAAGTGTAGATGTCTTAATTATCATTATATAAATTAGCCATTTTAGTTAGTGTTTAAAATAATAAAATATTAATAATTTCCGCTGTCAAAGTATTCATAGAAAAATTCCAGTAATATACTTAATAGAAGTATGGTTGTGAGCCTTGCTCCTTCCGCTCAATATGCTATGACACGACGACCTTTATGCTGTGCTGCGAGGAAACAGTTTCTCACCTCATTACACAGCAAACTGGTGATTCGCCGTTGTTAGGTTGTTCACCATGTCATACTTTGACATTCTGCAAATCTTTGGTCGTATCAGTACAAAAGTGTGTATTGTGCACTACCTTCACATGTTTCTTCTAATCCTTGCAATTTTATATTGAATAGACAAAGTTGGACATGAATCGATGACGTCATCGTAAAACATATCTGAACTCACCACATCTGTTTATCAGCTTTTATGCATTCAGTCACGAGATTCTTCATTATAAATAACCAATGAAAGATGATAACTGTAACAATGCAAGCCCATTGTTCTAGCCGTTTGATCTCACACCAAATAACTAGTCATTATGTACATAACATAAAGCATTCAGTGACACAAATGACTCAGTTACCAGTGGCGCCATCTTTTGAATAACCGGAGAAAAAACAATGTTTTTCTACGTTAATTAAAACTTAATTGAAATTTATTTGAGGACTGCCCTTAGAAAACCTGGCTTTTATTTCGAACCTTCAAGGAGATTAAGAAAATATATTTCTACTGCTTAAAAATGCTGCCTGTTGGCACTGCATAAATCAGTTTCTGCTAATTGTTGCATGGCGTAGTTAGCGCTGTAATCTTATTGGTAGATTCCAAAGTCAATTATTTTAAAATATTGACCGTAACGCCAAAATTGATAGATATTGTTGTATTTTTAATCAAAACGCAGTCACGTAGCAAAGCATATATTGACTTATTTTGTGTCAACATTAAGATATTATCGACCATTTGCTTAAAAGTTGATCTAGATGTCAACATTGTTTTACTGGTCAATAATGTGTCACGGTGACTCAAAACAAACCAATATCTGTTAAATAAACACATCCGCCCAGTGACATACACATATAACTCTATTATCGCTCAAAATTATATCTATTTTTATTGGAATAACAAAGAATAATTTAAATAGCAGTATACAAACAATTGCTGAGATGGCGAGAAAGTGGTATACCAAGAATATATATTAAATAAACAGCATAAATCCAATGCATTGTAATCACGACGATACTGTCAAACACACACATTAAAACCTATCAGCGAATACATTACAAGGCTGTTACCTTTTAGTTGTTTAGTATCTGATCATTTATGGTCTTTACACTTCCATAATACTACATGAGTCATATAACATAATATGACTTTCAATTTAATGGTCTTATCGACTAAACAAAAAACATATAAACTCTAACAAGCCATTTGTATAGAATATCTAGACAAGATCACCAACCAGGATAACCTCAAGCACAATTGTGCCCATTGTTTTGTGATTAATCAAAGGCAACACTCATAAGAATCTTATTACAAGACTACATCCAGATATTACTGTACTTTCGTAGCTGTCAACGAAATGAAAATTCTGTTTATATATCGATATGGAATATTTCAGCATTAACCAGATATTCATCAAGGATATGATACAGCTTTGCTGCCTAGATATGTGTAAAATGTTACACAATTGTTACCATTATCGAAGTAGAACAGAAGTAGAACAGAATATCGTGCAATAACTGGAGTCAGGCAAAGAGAAAAGTTGAAAAAATTAAATTAATTATTTATATGTGGCGCCAAGTGGGACGAGGCCCAAAACCAAACACAAAGTAAAGGTTTCTTTAACATAACGCTATATAATTTATTTATTTATTGCCACGTCATGTGGAGAATATGAATGTTAAATTGTGTACCTCTCCCACGCCTCCCATTGTTATCTTTGCTAATAATTTATGTTTTCAGTCCTTGTAACATTTAACTTCTATTTCTTCTGCCTAGACCCAGTCTCACTGAAAAGCTCCTGAATTTTTTGTTTGCAACTCTAAACTATGTATTTGCTAAATCACATTGTAATGCGAGGTGGTTGCATTAAGCCCTATCGAACATAAGGCACGAATAAATTCAGGAGTTAGGGAGATTTGCTGTTAATATATGGCAGAGAGAATGCACATAAGAATGTATGGTACAAAGACTGTGCATAAGAATGTATGGTATACAGAGACTATGTAAAAGAATGTATGGTACAGAGATTCTACATAAGAATGTATGGTATAGAGACTGTACATAAGAATGTATGGTACAGAGACTGTACAGGAGAATGCATGGTACAGAGACTTATATAAGTATGTATGGTACAGAGACTGTACATAAGAATGTATGGTACAGAGACTGTACAGGAGAATGCATGGTACAGATGCTTACATAAGTATATATGGTACAGAAATTGTACATGAGAATATATTATACAGAGCAGTTTTAAAAAGAAAATCAAATTACCTGAGCTTTTTCTCTCTTACCTTTGTTTATAAGAGAATCAAAATTACTCATAATGTTATACTGCATTGCAGAATTATTTTTCAGTTTACAAAAGATTCCTGATGGAATCAAAATGGCAAATTGTATTGTAAAAAGAACTTGCTCCAAACAATTGTTTTCAAGAAATAAAGCCTGCCTTGAAGAAAAAGACCTCACAGAGAGAGAAAGACAAAGAGCTAATTTTCAAAATCCCTTATCGCTTCTTGTTCTGCCATACAAGCTTTGTTGGGAATCAGATGCAAGCTTAATCTTTATCGCGCATGTTTGTGTTTTGAGCGTAATTACCTTAGCCTTTCTACTATGATGCTTTACACAAATAAGAGGAGTTACTTACAAAATCGCGTGGCATAACATAGTGACGTCACTAATGTGACATATTATCAAATGTAATGGTTTCAAAAGCATGACATCCAGTTGAAAACTTTATCAAGACCACATCTCCATTATTTACTTACACGTTTTATTATTTTTTATTATTTATTAAATTATCTAAATTTTCCTAAAAACGGTGCCATGGCAGTTTTCTTTTTTTGGTAAAAAGATCTTGTGCGATACTTTTGGACTCCTTTTAATAAATCGGATCCAATCAGCCCCCATAGTTGATTCTAATGAACATCATATTTTCCCCTGTATCGGTTCCTAGCAATTAAATGGCCACACAAACAAGAAAGACTTGCGTGTAAACAGGTATTAGAAAGGAGCTTAGCCTTCTGTCCAAGCGTGCTATGTACCTTCTTGTCTTACTTTCTTTCATTATCGCCCTGAGTATCGCGTGCAAATTGCCACATTTCATTTTGATACCTTAAGATGAGTTAAAACCAGGCTTATATGGGTATTCATGTACTTGTTTTGAAGATCAGTCTACATCGCTAATTGTTCTGTTTATCTTCTTTCTTCTAATCCACAAATATGGATCAAGTAATGCATCAAATGAATTTTTAAATTGCTTTTCTACTTCCCAATTATTTTAATTTTAATGTTCTATGTTAGAACTATTTTAAAAGCAATTCTTTTTATGTGCTTAGAAATCTAGAAGTTGTTTTAGTTCTGTGGTGTTGTAATTTTGAAAGCAGTACTAAGAATATAATCATGGTAAGGGCCTCAAAGTCTCTTTCACACGGGAAATATTTTGACGCTGAGGATACTAGACAATAGTTTATGTAGCTGCATAGTTAGTTATCAGCCATTCGCTACGCTTCCAATATATGCTTGCGAGAAAAGAACATGCATATATATAATATTATAAAATATAAGTCAAAACAATTTAGGTGGCTTACTTATTTAAAACATTGTCTTGTTTAACTCACCTCAACGTCCTATATAATGGCCATTCATTCCTCTAATTAGCAGTGGGCATAATAATATAACAGCGCAAAGCTAGACTGTTCTGGTAACAAGCTCATTTGGGATGGAAAATAATGGTGTGCGTGATAGGGTCCTTTTGACGCTGCCATGAGGTACTGTTGTTGTTTTGTTATCTTTTTACTTTTTTGTTGGTTTAGACTTGGTCGTTGCATGATATTTGTTTGTCCTGAAAACAAATCATGTATTCCTTTGCATTGTTCAAGAACCTCGCTAGGCAAACTACCACCTTGAAAATCGTGTATTGTGTAAGAATTCTGCATATCAGGTAGGCATGCGTTATTGATCAGCTTTGATCATACAATGAATTGCCATCTCTTATTTGTTTAATTTTTACAAAGTGAATTGGAAACTGTTTCATGGACCTACGGCGCAGTTTTGTCTCTGCTTTGTATGTCCAAAAACACTATCTTTCCACAACTAAGACACAATGAAGTTAAATATAATACATATGAAATATGTAATTAACATGTTTATATTAAATAAAATTTTACATTCGCTATTGTATTATACCCAAGTAAATTATCAATTTACCTAGAAATATCATACTATTATTAGTGATTTTGTGATTGTTTTAAATTTGCGAAGGGACTTATATAGTATTTCGTGGTAGAAGCTTCGCAGAAATCAGTGAGTATATCTCATGTGGTGACCTAAAGGTTACATATGGCAGAGTATGGGCAGTAGATACATAAATAACAGTACTCTTGATATTACGCCATTAAATTATTGAGTATCATAGGAAAGTCTAGTACTACGTAGGAGTAGTACTATCTGTTATTCTTAGATAGAGGTGCCAATCGCGCAATTATTAAGCAGCACTATCAGGCTTAATAGTGCTGCAAGTCCTGGTAATTACTGTCATAATTCTGCCATTGACTTTTATTCAAAGTATTGTCACCAGGAAAAAAGCTGGTCTTCATCTCTCAAAATATATCAATTTCTGATCTCAAAATTTAGTTTACTCATTGTAACATATGAAGAATTTTAGCGGTAGTAATGGAGAACATTTAGCAAAAGAGTATGTTTACATTAAGTAGGGTTAAGAAATCTTAAACGAACACAGCACTTATCCGTAGCTAATTTTGTGATTGCATACGAGCCGAAAAAGAGATATGTTTTAATTACGTCATGAATAGATCGTATACTTAAGTATATTATGTAACAAGTGTATTCCTATATACTCCCATACATTACGTCTCACGTTTACCTGCGTAGATTGCGTACATGTCTTATTGCGCAATGTTGTTATCATAGATATAAGTGAATGAGAAACTTTAAGATTTTAACTCGACATCTGCAGTAGTTGAACTAAAATAATTAAGAGTTAAGACACACCACAAAACATTTAAGTTGCTAAATATGAATTGATATTCTCAAAAAAGCAATATAATAAAAGTGGTAATTAAGAATGAGTGTACGCAGTCAAATAATAACAGATAAAGATGATGAAGCGTTAATTGATTATGACTATTTTATCTGCGTTGCCCATGCCTTCTCAGTGTCATAGCTACTTGTGATGACGACATGAGACAAAGGTCGGTGTGTCGACTACTACTGCTCATATTTATTGCTAGGTCAGTCACAAAGTTCGTGTCAAGCAACACACCAGAACGTTCCCCATGTTGCCCTTAACTAATGCTTACCATAGCAACGCAGTCTTATGCTACTGCAGAAAAGTAAATACCCATTTAGTCATTTCCGCCTTGCTCATTAAGAGACCAGAAATCATATCCTTACCATATTGTGTTCCAGTTAACATACCTATTCTTATTCTATTTGCTTTCAAAGTTGGAGGCAGTTAAGCAATTATCTTTCTCCTTGTGTGTTTCTGTATAGGTCGTACAGGTAATCTTCCGCATAAACTTTCTTCAACAACAAGTCTCTTTCGCATGTGGCATAGTTAGAATATCGATCGAGCAACGCTATCCGTTAGAAGAATTTTGTTTTGCTTTTCAAAGTTTTTAAAAAGATCCAAGTATTAGCAACCATTTGCAAAATATATGCCTGTTTGTGAAAAAAAATAAAAAAGCGGTGGTTTTCATTTCGTAATAGCTTAAAAATTAAGCTTTACAGTATAGTTACTTTAAATCAGCCCAGGAAATTTCATAGTATTTGACTAAGAGCATCAAAATTTTAGAAAGTCTTGCTGTTTTTCCTATGCACATTATGCAAAGTTTTCTTTTTGATCCAGATTATTTGACTTGAGTCAGATTAATTATGTGTTTTGACTGATTCTCAGAAACCATACGGGACTGTGATTAGGCTTACTAATAACTATGGTGTGCTTGGCGATAATGTCTCCTGCTAATTATTGTTTAGACGTGGTATATGGATACAGCAGTTGTTTGAATAAATGAGCTACGTGTTGCATCGTTGGATCGACAATCTATTATTCTCAATATAGAATAAAGAGCCTTGAAGTAAATGCAGGGGAAAGAAGTAAAGAACTAGAAAGCACTCGCAAGTACAAGGAAAAATACAAGGAAAAGTGTAAGGAAAACATGAAAATAAAATGCCATTACAAGGAATGTCTCATACTACAGACACCACTTTCGCTGTAGTGAATATGCCTTGAGTGACCCCTGCAGGCACACATCGTCTTCAATATAAGTATCCCTTTAAGAACATGTATCACCGTACATGTACCACACCTGACACCTTACAATGACAGGTTATTATAGGGGGTGGTTCTCCCGACGCGCCATGTGCTTGGGTTCGCTATCCGGCCTACTACATCATTCCAGGGCTTAGCCACACTCAAGACCTAATATAACCCATAGCCAGATGATAAAACAGCATTGATGGTTTATGCGTCTTTGAAAAAGCTTCAAACAATGGATTACACACAAGTTCATATGCACGCATTCCTTTTTATATTACGGAAGCTATGAAATGGTTAAAGTTTACCAAGAAAAACATTAAAGTGATCACGCCGCCCCATCAAACAGGGGTTTGCTTGGTGACATTTTACTTGCATAATATCTCGATACTGCTGCCTGATCGCAGTGATAGCTGACAAAGCATAGACCCTTTTTGTGGTTGCCAGGTGAGGTTATTTATGGCTTGAAATACCTGTATTTCTAAATGTCAGGAAATACCAACTTGGCGTTTTCTTGTGATAGGATTTTGCTTCTTATATCAGTAATTTTTCTTGGTATAATGATGTACATAATATAGCCATCGTTATAAACAAGTACAAGCATGTTTTCCATCCAGTACAGTTATAATACTTTTTAATTATACTTTAATCATAACATACAGAAGTACTTCTCTATGAAACTGTACTGATACACCAGAGTGAGAAAAGGTGGTACTTATAATACCATCACAGTATCTAATTCCTTGGGATCTATCAGGAACACAGGCCAGATACTTATTTGATACTAAACTGTACCAGCTATAACCCAATAGTACCCCTGGGTACTCACCTTAAGGCTCTACTGATAAGAGCCTTTTTGGTGCTCGGATAGTCTTCTCATATTACATCTTAAAAAAATAATAAATTCATTTTAATAAATTAATAACAAAAATTATAACGTATTTCTTTTAATAATTTTTTGCTTTGTGGTAAAGAAGCTACTAAGTTTGTAGGCAATATATAATGATTATGCAAATTATTCGCAGCTGCAGAGGTAACAGTGGGTTACTAAACGCCAATATCCAGGAACATCACGGCATGATTAGCTTGGCTGTTGTCACGTCATAACTGTGCTTTTACGGTCACGTAATTACCATTAGACTTAAGGTTGTTACCATATATTGCATGCAGGATGACCTGCTGATAGAACCATCTCTGGCTTGTTTTGAACTTATTGCACAGCATTTTTCTCTACTATTTGTGTGACGTCACAGAAGCCCTGTCGATCAAGATGCAATTGGTGTGTGACAACGCCATGGATATATAACTCCCAATTCCACAGATCGACAGATAATGTCTCATTTTGCATTGAATCATATGTAAAATGCTTAGATCCTCTCAAGAAAGCTCTGTTGAATGCTGGCATTAAATACCTTATTTTACATTTTGAAATATATTGAATTGGTTTTCGTTTCTAAACAACAAAATATTTGAAATTGTTCAGGGTAAAGGTTAAGTACAAGTTGTAGGTATCTCTCCATTCCTGTTGAAGCTTTGAGTTGTAATCCTTGGGTGCAACTAAAATTTTGCTTAACCTTACAAAAATAAATAAATTGGTTGTGATTTGGATATTATTTGGGTGAAAATACAGTTATAGCTTTAATTGATAAAGGCATTGTGACAGATTTGGTGTCACTTGTATACGGCAAAGCCCAATTGCGGCCCATATAAGTATCGTTTATGTACTCAGTCCTATGAAAGAAAATAATTCCACACACTATCGTGTTTGTTCCTTGCCCTTTTTATGTTCTTTGCTGTTGTTGCTAACAAGTCAGTTAAGACTGAAACAAGAACTTTTTGACGTCAAGATCATGGCAAAGAAGCACGCTTGGCTGCTCATGCACTATCAACCATCAAAGGCATGGGGCCATAATAAGCTTCAAGTCATGATGGCAAGCTCATTTGTATCATTACTACACCGTGGGAGGAGGCTGTACTGATGACGTCAAGTGCTGAGCGATAATGAGGGATATTTGTGCAGTGCATTTCGTAATACAAGTTTACAGTTGTTTCTGATACTTGAAAGTTGAAAGATGTTTTTATGGGAGAGATTATCTGCTTGTTCGTTAGAGTGCAAAATGTGGCCTTCTAGAATACCCACAATGCAGAAACGGATTGTGAAAGTGCCTAACTAAAGTGACTGCTACACACTTAGTTACCAAATTGACTACTACATACTGCCTAAATTCAATGTCTAAATTGACTATAACACATTCAGTGCCTAATTTGACTACTACACACTTTAGCACCATAATTGACAGCTCCATATTTAGCGCCTCAATTGACTACGACGCATTTAATGTGAAAAATGACCACTATGCATCTAGTGCCTAAACTGACTACTAAATAGTTAGTGCCTAAATTGACTGATGCCCATTTATTGCCTTTATTGACTGATTCCCATATAACATTTTAGAGCCATAATGTATAACAGCTGTAATGCATTAATTGGAAATTATAATACCCGAATGACGAATGGTTTGCAGTGTGCAACTTCTAGATATAAACCACAATTAAATTGGTCATTATGCTTTAATACAAAACTCAATTCAAAGAGAAAATAAGCAATAACATGCGACATATAAATCTAAAGACGTGATAAAATCTATACCTCAATCTATTTTTCGTATATAGGCAAGAACAGCAGTGATAACGTGATGGCTCATTATTCTTTTGTAAAGACATGTAAATGCATTCTCCATATTTGATCTATTAAGAATGGCATGTAGTTTAGACATAATGGTATTTTTATTGTTTTCAGCACATTTCATCTGTCCTTGATTGTACCATTAGGGTAATTCCAGGTACATGTTTTGTGTTTCTTTATCTTTCAAAGGTAGCTTGTTTTATCTTTGTGCTCAAATATATTTCTTTTGCGTTTCCAAGTAGAAATAGGTTTTTGTGAAGATGTGAGCTTGATTGGCAAATATTTTTTATTATGTCCGCTTGAATAACCTAAGACTTAAAAGAAATGGATATCCGCTACATTCTATTGCTAGTGTTTTTGTTAAATTTTATGCATAATTGTAATGCAACAGAAAGATCATTGACCTTCTATCTTAGATTGGGTAAGGCGACGCGCCAGAATCAACAATTCTCTCTACATTTCTGAGAGTTTCTGTTCAAATAACTTTGGCATCTGACGTCATATTATATTCAACACATTTGTGGAGTTGCTGGAGTAGAATTGCCTACTTTTTATCTGATGTGATGTCATGACATCAGAAAATATCATGTACAGCGGAGATTTAGGGTTAGTTCAGTTGATAAGATAGTTGGTCCAGTGCTCTTGAGACGTGTACTCCAATCCGTCCACGGGTGGCAAGCAGGTGATTGACATTCATTCCGATTACATCCACTCAAAGCGAAGATACAATGTGTCACAAATTTAAAATTATCGTCAATTACCGCTCATCCCTTTAAAAAGATCAGATATAGCGGAGTGCCATAACCTAACCACTTTTAAAAACATCAGATATAGCGGAGTGCTATAACCTAACCACTTTTTAAAAGATCAGATAGAGCGGAGTGCTATAACCTAACAACATTTTAAAAGATCAGATGTAGCGGAGTACTATAACCTAACAACTTTTAGAAAGATCAGATATAGCGGAGTGCTATACCCTAATCACTTTTTAAAAGATCAGATATAGCAGAGTGCTATAATCTAACCATTTTGCCTTGTTACATATTTTAAGCTTAGGATGCTTTCATTAAATTTATTACCTTATATCAGCTTATTTCGTTTACATGGTATGGGCCCTTTCTGAGTGGACAGTTTAGCTTGTTCTTTGCCTCAAGTTCATTCATTTATTTACGAAATGCTCTGAATTTAATTTTTGCATTTTTATTTAAGTACAAAAATTGATTGATATGCTATATGCATTTCGTATTTCGTATAGATTTTGATTCAATTTATTTAAGAATGTTTTACTGATTTAAAATCTCTAAATTATATCCTGCACCAAATCTGTTATTTGTCTTATGATCGTATTACTATGGACTCTACCTCTGCCCACATTTATCGTACAAGCAGTCTGTCTTTCAGCGCCACTTAATTCCCTCTGCGCCTCTTTCAGATAAGTTTATGTCTTTTTTTCTTCGCTTAACATTTCTCAGGAATGTTTCAAAAGGCCATACAGTTATTTTACGACTCTCATTGTTTGTATATTACTTTCTTCGATGCAGTGATATTTATATTTTTATTATTTATTTCAATGACCATCAAATAAAATAACAAAGAAAGAAGTACTTTTTTGCACTAAACACTACGGAGTAAGAAATCCTATGCCCCAATTTAGAACCTATATTTAAGAATGCTACAGATTTGATTGTGTTTTCCTGTTGTTTCAATGCTTGTCTTTGGATTTATATTGTTTCTGCTGTTTGTGCTAGCTTTGGGTTTACTATCATCCGTTTCCTGCCATAAGATCATTTGTCTTAATCTCGGTTTTTAAAACCAAATTATCGCCCATAAAACAACAATATATCGTATCTGTGAGTCAAAATAGCTGTGTAATTAGAATGGTGATATTTTCGAAAAGATCATTATTCCTACAGTTAATTGCAATGCACGAATAAAGCCAGAGGATTGATGAAAAACGTATCAGATCCTGGTATCCAGACAGTCTGACCCTGCAGTTTGTATCCGTGTGTAAATGTCATACACTAGATAATCAATGGTACTCGGCAATTGTGGTATGGCTGCTGTTCAATCCCGGGAGGTGGGGGGGGGGAGCACCAACTGCAGTTTGTATCCGTGTGTAAATGTCATACAGACGATAATCAATCACCTGCTCTCGAGGCATTGTATTGTGGCTTTTGTTTAATCCCCGGGAGGGGGGAGGGGGCAGGAATGAGGGACACTCACGTACCCCCTGGCAGTGCGCGCGTTTCGCTTCCGGTATCTTTCGCATGGTAACACATATAACATCAAGTGCTCGCAATACTGTGAGACTACTCTTATTATATGCCCACTACTGTAGTAGTACCCTAACGTATACTGTAAAATTGCTATTTATGTTCTGCTTTAGTAGGGCTATTACTTTGTGCATTTGTAATACTGTAGAACTACTGTGTATATATCGCAGCACCACTCTTGTACTTACTAAAGTAGTACTGCCAGGGTGCACAACTGCAGTACATTCCGTGTGTACGACCATAGTACTTTCAGTGTGAACGACCAGAGTACTTTCAGTGTGTACGACTGTAGTACTTTCAGTGTGAACAATTGCAATACTTTCAGTGTGAAAGAATGTAGTGCTTTCAGTGTGAGCGACAGCAGTACTTTCAGTGTGAAAAAATGTAGCACTTTCAGTGTGAACAACTGCAGTATATATATATATCTATATATATATATATATATATATATATATATATATATATATATATATATATATATATATATATATATATATATATATATAACCTTGGGTAATTCGGTATATTTTGACGCAGAGCTGTTCAATATCTGAGTCCATTATGAACTTTGTGTGTGTTTTACCATAATTATACTCAGATAACGTGAACTATCAATTCATTTCATGTACAACTGTGAATATTATATCAAGTGAGAACATCAGGCAAAAAATAAGTAAAACATGAACAAGAAACTGGCAAATTTTAGGCAAATATTTGTTGCCCATGATTGACCTACAGACATATTATCTGCGCAAAGGTGAACAAACACAATTTATTCATTCACTTAACTAACTAATCTACAAGATATGTCAAGCACACATGGAGTCTTACACAGATTTGTTGCCTTTGGGTATAAGGATCATATACCGCAAATTCAATTAATACAATATTAACAATCAGGTGATTCTGAACTTAGTTGTATTTGCATATTATTAACCCTGTTTTGATACGATAGCTGTCACCAGTGTAACCAGGTCTGAAAGAGTGTCAACTGGCCTTAATAACTGTCATCACAGTGTGACCAGCCCTAAATAAGTGTCAGCTGGCCTTAATAACAGTCACCACAGTGTGTCCAGCCCTGAATGAGTGTCCCCTGGGCTCAGTAACTATCATCAGTGTTGGACAAAGTCTAAATGACTTGTTTTTGATCTGAATGGCTCATTGCAGTGTGGGACAAAGTCTAAATGACTCTTATTTGATCTGAATAGCTCACTACAATAGAATCAGGCTTGACATGATGTTATATGGTCTTTAAAATGCACCAGACTGTAACCAAGCCCGACTGCATGTCGTCTAGCCTCAGTAACTGATACCAGAGTGTAACCAGGCCTTTATGAGTGTCCGATGGCCTTAATCACTTTTAACAGAGTGTAGCCAGGCCTTTATGAGTGTCCTCTGGTCTGAATCACGTTTTACAGGGTGTGACCAGGTTTCTTGGCCTCATACGTGATTGAGTGTCATCTTATAAATTTCATCAGTATCGCCGGGGCCTCAGTGAATATCTTGAAAGTTTTAAACTTAATATCTTTAAAGACCAAATGAATATTGTCACACCGGAATGAGCATGCCATTAAGCCTGCATGAGTGCCATGAGAGTGTCCAGAAGCCTGATCTGGGTGAATGTCATTGCAGTGTCATGGTGCCAACAGGCCTATAGTGTCATAAATTCGTCTGGCCTATTCAGTATAGTGTTACGGGTGTGTCAACAAGCCTTGTCTTAATGAGTACTACCATAGTGTCACGAAAGTGTCAGCGAACCGGGTCTATATGACTGCCGCCACTGTCCTAGAGTATCAACAAGCCTTGCGTCCCACCCTCTGATGCCCTGTTAGTGGTTTTAATGATGCCAAAACCGAAACGCATTGCGATTTCTCTTGCTGGGAGAATAGCCTTTGATCTGTGTTCCTACTGGGTATTGACTTGTAATGGTTTATTTACCTCGGTCGCGTGGTAATTATGGATATACCTGTATAAATGCTTAGTTAAAGGCAGTCGTTTATATAGAGAGTTTTTGAAGCATGTATATTTATATTCTTTATAACTTTGCATTTTTTGGTTTCTCACTGGACCCTCTCTCTCTCTCTCTCTCTCTCTCTCTCTCTCTCTCTCTCTCTCTCTCTCTCTCTCTCTCTCTCTCTCTCTCTCTCTCTCTCCCTCTCTCTGTTTCTCTCTATCTCCCTCTCTCTCTCACCCTCACTATCTCTCTATCTCTATGTGTTTGTTTCTCCCTCCCTCCCTTCCTCCCTCCCTCCCTCCCTTCCTCCCTCCCTCCCTCCCTCCCTCCCTCCCTCCCTCTTTCTCCCCCTCTCTCTCACCCTAACTATCTCTCTATCTCTATGTGTGTGTTTCTCCCTCCGTCCCTCCCTCCCCTCCCCTCCCCTACCTCCGTCCCTCCCCTCTCTCTCTCTCTCTCTCTCTCTCTCTCTCTCTCTCGTTCTCTCTCTCTCTCTCTCTCTCTCTCTCTCTCTCTCTGAAGCTGAGACCGAAGCTCAGTTGCCATGGAGCATGCCTGGGTAACTCTGAAAACAGGTTATACAAACAACCCTCTGGGACGAGGACAAATGTTCATTACACGGACGAGTTTTCCTAATTAGAAGTGAATCACTAATGCACCTATACAGATGCCTGCGTTAAATAAAAGGATATTAGGTGGGGTGGGGTTGGGGGGAGTCTGAAAACTTATAATATCTTGGCAATGGATTAATTAGTTCCTGTGCAGTGATAATTTTAATATAGAATGTTTTCACATTTGTTATATTTCATTTATTTATTCATTTATTTCTTCTGGCCAATACATGTGATTCGGCTGATCAAGTTCATTTTCTAAAGGTTAAAAAGTAAAGAGAAGGAAAATTTTATATATCATAAATATATTATATTGTAATATTATATATTATAAAATGCAGCAATGTGTCGAATGATAATGTTTGATTGCTTTTATTGAAAGTTTTAAATTTGATTCAAGTATAATTTTCGAAATGTGTGAACCACTTTCTATAAAACAATATAACAAAAATAAGAAGCTGGATGACTCACTGTGCCGGAAATAGGTGTTTTCTTCATTGACCAATCAGATCGTTTTGTTTTGTTTTGTTTTTTATTATTAAATAAAAATAATCCAGATGGCTTTAATTAAAATCAAAAAGCAATGATTCAACTTTTTAAAATAAAATACAAAGATGTAATGCAAAAAAAAAAACAAAAAAAAAAAAAACTATATGTTCTTCTGTGACTGGTGGATTGTAATTAAAACTCGTTTTTATGGTACTTATTTTTATTCTCTTTTTTTCATTTTTTGAGGACGATTGTGAGCGGAGACAAATTTTACACTTGCATTAACCCTCGACCCTCCTACAGACATACCTCCCCCTCCGCTCCCCCCCCCCCCCCCCGCCTCCCCGCCCTCCCTCCGCCAGAGCCCTCGTTTATCCATATTCGCAGAAAACCTAAAGGGAATTTGCCCGAATTTTTACCAGTATTAATTTATAGCTCTTAGGAAGACCCGAAAAGATTTGCATATATACCTGCAGCTAAACCTCCCTGAATCAATAACAATCATTGATTGGTTTGTGTGTATGCTCGGTGTTCCAGAATAGAGCAAAAACTAGTCCCAGAGTATTTCCCGCCTCCCCCCTCTTTACACAAAGTCTGTTTAAACAAACATAATCGACGTCATTCATACCAGGCTAATGCAGACTCCCGCAGAACCTCGGTTTCTGCCAGGAGAGTTTTACCTCAGAGGGTTCCCTCATAGGTATACTGCTAGTAACTCACACATGCCCATTTTTTATATGGTCTTCGTCAGAAGCAAAGAAAACTGGACTTCACGAAGGATTTTCTTTCCACTTGTAGCGGCTTCCATTAATATGATTTCACTCTTGTTGGATTTTGGATATTGAATATGGGCTTTCGTTTGATCTAGAACGTGGAGTAAAATGACCTAAAAATACCACTCAGTTCTTTCGTATGGCTGTGTGCAATGAAAGAGCTACTTTTACTGGGTTGACTTAACAACTGATATACCTTTTTTCACTGTACTGCAAATATTTACCAACATACATTACATGGATATTTCTTCTTTAATGGACAGCACAAATTTTATAAATTACACTGGAAATTCGAAATAAATTTGACTTTACTGCACTTGTAGAATTATAGTGTTTGCTGGGATATAACTAAAGACCCGGATACGCTCTTTGAGGTAAGACTACTAAACGCTTTTATACCAGCTCACTGTTATTCCATATCAAGACATTAACAATCAGGTATTCACATTAACAATTAACTATAATACCAATTAATTTTTTATTTTATTATTATTATTATTATTATTATTATTATTATTATTATTATTATTATTATTATTATTATTATTATTGCTGTCTTAAATTCGAGCCCAAAATTATTTCTGAGACTAAAATTAAGTGAAAGGCGCACTTAAATGTGCTATTTTTAAACTTTAAGTTATTCATAAGGAAACTGCACACTGTAAAATATCACATTCCAAATGATTTTTCATCAATCCCTCCCCCCGTCCCCTCTTCTCGCCCCCCCCCCCCCCCGAAAAAAACTGTGTTTACAAATATTCAGAGTAAACCAGTTATTCGAAATGAGAACAAACAACAGTTTGTTTATTCATACTGAATCAAACCAACAGTGGCATTTTTTTAAAAGGCTCATGACTAAGCTTCAAATGCGAATTTAGTTTTAAAGTAAATGCTCAATGCGGAATTGAATCAATTTTTACCAGCGTCTGAATGTGGCCCAGCCCTGATGCAATCAACAGGTGTCGGTCTGTTTACGTAAATTTTTACGTTTTTTTATTACATTTCTTTTTGCGGTCTGTTTGAGTATTTTTTTATTATTTTATTTTTTGTTATTATTTAGTGTTATTATTTTATTTATTTTTTGCGCATTATATTTCTTGAGTATTGAAAGAAAAAACCTGTCAAATTGTTACATGACTTGGGGAAATGTTGCAATCTGATTGTCGATTTTCAAGTCAATTCTTTTTCAATGTTGACCAGAACGCAAAAACCAAGGAATTTTGCAGTTATCGGTTATCTATTGAGTCATGTATCTTAACTTTGATTGGAACACTTAAGTAACAATTAGCATATATTAACGTATTTGGAGTCAACATGAAGTTATTATTGACTGGCCACGAAAATGTTGACTTAACGGTCAACAATTTCTTACTGGTTGATAAGTCAGTGCCTTTGATTGTTACGTAACTGTTACAATCAAGTTTAAGATCTGCATTGTTGTATAAATCCTTAATTTGAATCTGCAACATGAAAACATAAAACCAAAATTAACTGGAAGTGAATTTAATGGCGGTGCTTTCTTTATTTTACAAATGTTACACTTAATATTTGGTAAATATATGTTGGTCATGTGGTGACCGTACGCAAACCCATCTTTGTTTGCTATGAGCAACGAGTAAGCATTATATGTCAAACATATGGTCACCATATTTGGCGCTCATATGGTATGAGTTGTAACAACATGTGGAATAACATATGCTTCATGATGTGTGGTGAAGAAATATTCATATGGTCAACACGTGAAGAAATATTCATATGGTCAACACGTGAAGAAGTGTTCATATGGTCAACACGTGAAGAAGTGTTCATATGGTCAACACAAGATTTATGATATGTTTATTAATACCCATATGTTTAACATGTGTTGATAGTTCCCAGCAAACATTAAGACATCAGAATGACGTCGGGTCGACGTCGTGACCCGAAGTTTCCGACGTCGGACTGACGTGCCGGTTTTGGTTGTATATGAAATGGAAACGACGTCGGGTTTTCAATGTCAGAATGACGTCGGGTTCCGACCTAATCCGACGTCGGAATCAAGTCGGTTTTAGGTTGTATATATACTTGGAACCGACGTCGGATTCCGACCTGAAACTGACTAGAGTTATATAATTAATAGATAACTAATCATTCAACTGCTGTTGTGAAATACATACAAAAGCATTTTCCATGTAAATTTTTACAATCTAGGAAGAAAAATACCGACGCGCCATCAAAATTCTAAAATTTTCATGTAAAATTTACGTTTTTTCTTCCTCTTTCTCAAAATGACTTCCATTTCCGGTGAGCGATAATAATAATGTTCATCGCTTTTTGGTCGATATTGCAACGTCGGAATGACGTCAGAAATCCGACGTCGCCTCGACGTCGGAATAATGTCGGGTTTTGGGGAAATAGGTCAGAGTATGGTTGTGAAATCGTTGCGACCAAAATCCAACCTTTTTTCAACCAAAAAAAACGTCGGTTGTTTGTTGGGTTTCGTCACCACATTTAAGCATGTGTTTGATCATGTGGTAAACATGTGTTTTACGAAGATTTAGTACACAGTATATCTGCTGAACGACTCAACTTCTTTCTGTTTTTTTTTTTTCACTACGCAGAGATCAAAGTGATTCTCTTGCTTATGACGTTATCTTAGCAAACCAACACGCGTTATCTACATTTTCGTATTTAGGACTATTATAGATTAATGAAGTCTGGCTTCAATTCTTGTAAATCACATCTGCAGTATGAAAACATCATAGTACAACTGCTTTTAAAGCAAACCCTTTTATTTACCTCTAATACTTGTTACTTACGTATAAAAAAAATTTAAAAAAAATAAATAAAAAAAAAGAAGAAAAAAAGTACTGCTGACGCATTGATATGAAAATCTCACTGAACTTTGGTTAGTGCATGAAGCGTTATTGATACAAGGCCTGAGATTAAATTATCTCTGGATAAACTACACATGTGCGAAAAAGAGTTGAGGAGGGGGATGGGGGAGGAGGGAGAGGAGATGCAACGTCATCTAAACAGTTGCACACGAATGCTATCTAAACAGTGATATAAAAAAAACTGAAACATTGCCTTACAGTTTAAAGCATATAATTCTTGCTATTGTTTTAATGACGCTTGATTGATTGATTGACTGAGAGACAGAGAGAGAGAGAGAGAGAGAGACAGAGAGACAGAGAGAGAGAGAGAGAGAATTGTAAATCCAGAACTGTCATTTTATGAAAAGGAAAAGGGTTGCATTGTGGGTAATACGCTGTCCATACAAGACATCCTTTACACGCCTTCTTTGTGGGAAATTGAACGCAATCGTCACGTCTAAAAAAATGAACTTAGTGACAGTCATGTCTCCAATAAAAATACAGTTCTTTTCATGGAAATCTAATATCAAAACGACATCTATGAGTTGAATCGATTTCGTTCCTATGGCTGACAAAAACGAAGTTTTATATAGGGAGATATCGCGCGGATTACGAGTTGGACTCTGTAATTTAACGGCTATGTAACGCGACTTGATTCTACGGCAGAAATATACCAAAAATAGACCTGTAAAAAAAAAAAACGCACGAGTGACGTCATCGCCTATTTGATTAACAGAGGGTTTATTTTTCCTTGTTTCCATGGCTACAAGAAAAATATTTCTATAGAGAGAGGGTATACAGCGCCGCCGTTTTACGGAAATCTTTTGTGCTCGCTTGTTGTCATGCTTTGATATCTAGAGAACTAGAAATATTGTGCTATCGACCGGGATCGGTTGCGCGGATAGCAAAAGAAAAAAAAACTACTTTCGGCAATGGGTTAGAAGATGCGCATTCAAAACCGATACAATGAATTACGTAACTTTTTGGTCGATTTGCTAATGTAGTGGCCATAGATCAGCAGTCAATCGGCAACATTCGATCATTCCTAAAAGAGTGAATAGAAAATCAGTTCCGGTATTGCTACTTTTCCTCAAAATATTTTCTATTTATTATATTTTAATAAAATATTTTCTACCTTTTATTTATTTATTTGTTTTGTATATATTTTATCAGCATATTGAGGTCTAATGCTTTAACGATCTCCGAGTATGCCAATGTACTGAGATATAATAAAATTTCATACTCTCATGATGTATAATGTCATAAGACAGAATGTTGTGAGAAAAAATGTCATTAAATATAATTTCATCAGATATACTGTCATAAAATTTGGTTTCATATAATGTGATGTCATCAAATATATACCGACTTCGTATTTTCTCATGTATTGTCATCTGATATCAAATCACTTTATATAATGTCACCTGATATAAAGTCACCGGATATAATGTCACCGGATATAATGTCACCTGATATAATATCATTTGATATAATGTCACTTGATATAATGTCACCTGATATACTGTCACCTGATATACTATCACCGGATATAATGTCACTTGATATAATGCCAACGGATATAATGTCACCTGATATAACATCATTTGATATAATGTCACCTGATATAACGTCACCGGATATAATGTCACCTGCTATAATATCATTTAATATAATGTCACCATATAAAATGTCACCTGATTTTATGTCACCTGGTATAGTGTCATCAATTGTAATATGGTCAGATGCTGTATATTGCCCCTCACACTGTCACACATTGATCACTGCAAACCCACAGGGGAAAAAAATCACTCTTGTGACTCCACACAAAAACCAGCTTTAATTGCAAATCCCGGTCACACCTGAGACAGGCTAAATGAAGCCATTTATAAAGGGATCAGTTTGACTTCAACGAGTGATAAATCGTCAGCCCCACGCCCCGGATTTGCAACATTACACATAGAACCCCCCCCCCCCCCCCCGAAATCTTCAACCTGACCTAGAGTTCACAACATTGTTGATAATATGATTTAATTTTTAGCAATGTTATTTTTTATATTAGGGGCAAACCGATGTGGGTTGAGTTTTAGTCCACTTCGGAACTGCTGGTTATGTGTGTGTGTGTGTGTGTGTGTGTGTGTGTGTGTGTGTGTGTGTGTGTGTGTGTGTGTGTGTGTGTGTGTGTGTGTGTGTGTGTGTGTGCGTATGTGTGTGTGTGTGTGTGTGTGTCCGTCTAACAAAGAAACGAACAAACGGACAAACGAACCAGAGGTGCACACCGCGCCCGCATTCGTCACATGTAGCACCTGCACTGGTGAATTATGGGTAATTCTCTGCTCAACTAACGACAGTTATTCACCCTGATTTCACTTTCAAAGGCCAGATGCTTTAAGACTGTCAACCAATCAAGTCCATATCACCATCAGCAGGGTGGCATCTCGTAATCAGCCTTTTGTGTTGTCGAGAATCAGGAGGCAGTGCTTAATTTAGAGTAAATAGCGAGTATTAAGTAGAGCGGCACATGTATACCTGAAACGTGCCAAAGCTCGTGCCATAGACTTAAAAGTTCATTGCTCTGGTAGCTGCAGCAACCTGTTGCGAGGGACTGGGATTACAGCCACACGAAAAAAGACCTTTTTCTATCACTGTGGTTGTAATCAGCCATCCATTAGGTGCGCAGGAGGTGTAATAGTAGTAGAAGTACTAGTAGCACTATCAATAGTAGTATTAGTAGCAGTTGTAGTAGAAGTAGTAGTAATGGTACTGGTAGTATTAGTAGAAGCAGTAGCCGTAGTAGAAGAAAAAGAAGAAGAAGAATAGAAGAAAAAGTAGTAGTTTGCATTCTAGATGGGGAAATAAACTGTGACGTTCTTCTGTAAACAAAGATTAATGGGTCACTCAATAATGAGCTGCCCATGATGAATAATTGAACATGACAGAGTTGCTGGCTTTATATGTATGGCAAATGCACTACAGAGATTTGAGTATCCCTCATATGACCTTGAATATCTTTCTGGTGGAGGGTCACATGTTTCAAGATAGTTACCCCCTTTTTGGTGAAGCAAGATTGTGTGGGTGGCACGCTTGGTGTGGATGGCACCTATGGTGTGGGTGACACGTTTAGTGTGGATGGCACGCATAAAATAGATGGCACATATGATGTGGATGGCACGTTTAGTGTGGATGGCACGCTTGGTGTGGGTGGAACGCGTGGTGATCGATGGCACGTATGGTGAGAATGGCACGTTTAGTATGGATGGCACGTATGGTGTGGATGGCACGCATAATGAGGATGGCACGCTTGGTGAGGATGGCACGTTTAGTGTGGATGGCACGCATGGTGTGGATGGCACGTATGGTGAGAATGGCACGTTTTGTGTGGATGGCACGTTTAGTATGGATGGCACGCGTGGTGTGGATGGCATGTATGGTGTGGGTGGCACGTTTAGTGTGTATGACTCGTGTGGTGTGGGTGGCACACATATTGTGACTGATACGTGGGGTGGATGACACGTGTTTTGGCACACATATTGTGGGTTGCACGTATTTTGCGGATGGCACACACACTGTGGATGGCACGCAAACGCATAACCCTTCCGCTATTCTACCTCGGCCAGGATCAATGACCCGTGCATACTGCACTGAATACGAGAAATAAAACCGAATAGAGCTCTAACTACGATCGTTAGAAGTTTGCTTGAGATTTCTATTGAACCCACTAAACTTTCCATTTTTATGTCAAAGCAAAAGAGAAAAAAAGATAAAAAAAGACTAATGTTCCTATCGCTTCTGCTATAAATCCGTTGAAGTTGTAATCGATTGGATTTATTGGGGTTATTATGGTCTTTACTCAAATCCCCCGTCCGCCTGGAAATAATCTTAACTTGAGTAAAGTATGACACTTTATTGATCTGTCGGTGATCCATTTCTTGATTTTTTTATCTTCTCTCTCTCTCTCTCTCTCTCTTTCGCTCTCTCTTAGCAACCAAAAAATGCACATAGGGTGAAAAGGAGTGCCATGGGATTCGGTGCCCAGCTGTTCATTCTTCCGTTTATCAAAGATCTGAGTTATTGTGGCTTGCTCGCATCCTTCACCCCCCCCCCTCACTCCCCCTCTCCCACCACCCTCAGTTCTGTGTTTTTAATGATTAAGTTATATATAGTTAAACACCGATCCCTCTCTTCTTTAAAAAAAGAGTTGTATCCGTGTATGCAATTCACTGTTTAAAGCCAGAATAAAATCAGTTCACATGTTCACGTACCGCTTTTCTTCATATATCATTACAAGAGCCAGAAGCGTTTGTGAGGGAAAGAGATTTCGCGCAGATTGCCGGGTGTGGGCTCTATAATTTATAACGACTCTGAAACGCGACTTGATTCTACGGCAGCAGAAATATATACCAAAAATAGCCCTGTGAAAAAAAACAGGAATTTCTAAAGTAAAGTACGGCTAAAATGAACTGCTTTTCTATGTGTAACAGCACAAGAACCGGAAGCGGTTGGGGAGGGGGGGGGGGAACAAAACATCACAAAACCCAGTTAAACCAATCAGAAATCTCTACGTTTTGTATGAAATTTGCTCTATTTTTAAATGGCACGGGCAAGAGAATTCCAGTGTCTTCGGCAAACAGTGAAAGAAAAGTAAGCAGTGCATTTGCGGGCATCGTTTTTTTATTTAGTTATTTAGCCAATATCTTCCATCACTCGGCACGTGCTATCTGTAATAAAAGGGAAAGAAAAGAACAGAAGAACAACAAAAAAAAACCGATTCAAAATATACGAATTTGCCTCAAAAACAACCAGCTGGAAAATGTTAGTCGATAGTATCATTTTCTTTTTATTTTGCAGTTAATGCGATAAAAATATTCTTGAATCAATAGTTTCTTTTGTGATATGCACTATTCCATCATGAAGAATGGGCAAGGAGGAGTGGGGGTGGGGGGAGCACAATTTTTTTAAGGGAAGGCGTAAAGAACGGGATTTGAACCCGGACCCTTGGGATTACTCTACAACTGGTAGCCCTTCGCTCTCGTTCTGTACTACCGCAGACGATAAATAGCACGAAAACAATGCATATAGATGCTATTGAACAGCCTGCTACCGTGAAAGAGTAATTTTTTTAAATATTTTTATTTTTATTTATTTCGTGATTTTATTTATTTGTTTATTTTTTGCTTTGTACCGGAATTTCGCGGAAAGCCCTTTTGCATAGAGTGAAATGGACCAATACAAAAGCTTCCGATATTAACTCCTTAAATTACGTAGAAACGTAGAATTCTCTGTTAGTGTTTCCGACGCTGAAAATGTTCGATAATAGCGGAAACAAAACAAAAGGCCCAATGTTCAGGGGTCAAACCAAAAAAATAAATAAATAAATAAATAAATAAAACAGTCAGACATAGCAGAGAGTTAATCATTTACGGGATTAAACAAGCGTCCATTGATTCAACAGTTTTTTCTGACTTTATTTTTAGCTGTTCCTGCAGGCAGTCTTATTCTTCCCATCCAAAGTCCCAACCCGTTTCCAACAAAAATCGTTTTGGAGGCTTAAATAACGATAAAATTTAGTTACGGGATATACCTCATCAGGAACATCGAAACAATCTGAAAAAAAAAAACAAAGACGATTTTCAGATTTCGATCACAGCGCTTCTCAGGCTCTGTATTTTCGACATTTCGCGATTCTCAGCACTGGAGTTCGTGCAGGAAAAGTGACATTTAATTACCTGAAAAACAAATCCCCATTATTACCAATTTTAATCAAGCTTCCACCTTGTGCAAATATTCATGTCCCTAAATGATACTTTGCAGATTTTGTATGAATTGATTTTCTTAACGATGATTGTTAGGCCTGTACATGAGTCATTTCTTTTGAAAATGCTGACTGCTAGGCCATAATGAGTCATTTATTCTCCTTATGTTGAATATTAGGGGAGTTCATGAGTCATTTCTCCTGAAACTGCTGACTGTTAGGCCGTAATGAGTCATTTATTCTCCTTATGTTGAATATTAGGGGAGTTCATGAGTCATTTCTCCTGAAACTGCTGACTGTTAGGCCGTAATGAGTCATTTATTCTCCTAATGCTGAATGCTAGGCATGTCAATGTGTCATTTATTCTATTAATACTGAATGTTAGACCTATCCATGAGTCATTTATTTTATTAATGCTGAATGCTAGGCCATTCAGTGGGTCATTTATACTCTTAATGTTGAATGTTAGGCCTGACCATGAGTCATTTCTTCCAATAATGCTGACTGTCAGGTGGTTCAATGAGGACATTTTTTCCTAATAATACTGAATATTATACCGTTCAGTATATATATATATATATATATATATATATATATATATATATATATATATATATATATATATATATATATATATATATATATATATATATATTGGGAAGAGGGTGCATTTATTCTCCTGGTGCAGTTGCTTTATATAGTGCAGGCTATTTCATTAATTATTCCAACACTTTCTGCACCGAGAAACGAAGCTCAATGTTTTTTCAATAATAAACAAAATCGAGTAGTTTCTACACTAAGGTTTGTAGCCAGTAAACGTGACGTGATCATCTGGATAGGAATAGCCACGTGACGTATTCTGGAGCTTTAAATAGAAACTACCTTGCATCAACGTCAAGGGGAATCGTTTGATGCCCCAACAGCTAAACAATAAAATTCAAACCTTATGCGTTCCCCCCATTCGGTGTATATTTTCCCGACT
The DNA here is from genome assembly GCA_949752745.1 of Protula sp. h YS-2021. Taxonomy (NCBI): domain Eukaryota; kingdom Metazoa; phylum Annelida; class Polychaeta; order Sabellida; family Serpulidae; genus Protula; species Protula sp. h YS-2021. The sequence goes on from OX457034.1 coordinate 8,908,009, forward strand.
CCAGAATTCCACTCCACTTTTTCTTCCCCTTAAATGTTAACAGTAAAAAGCGTAATTTTTTTCGTAGGAATGATTGAAGAGAGCATGGCTAGGGTTAACAGTACTCCGACATACTCCAAGATTGAGCGCCTAGTTTTAGTCTTTGCGGGGGGGGGGGGGGAGGGAGGGGCAGTATTTGAGAAAATTAGGGATTGCATGATCCTGTCTGGCTTCAAACATTATACTGATCCAGAATTCTTACTGATATATCAAATGTTATTTTGTTCAACAGCCTGCAATAAACGAAGCCCCCCTCCCGGCCTTCCCCCTTCAGCCCCCCCCCCCCCACCCACCATAGTCCGCAGCCCCGCCTCGTGGCTACTCGCTCAAGATCTGTAGGCAGACCAAGGCTTGGCACTTGCTTTAAACGAAGCCCCCTCTCACTTCTCCCCACCCTCTCACCCGACCCCCCCCCCCCCCCCATACGCGAGGATCAGGCCGCATCCCCGCCTCGGGGCTACTCGTTCCGCACCTGTAAGCAAACGAATGCTTGGCACTTGCTTTTATAGCAGATTGCTGCCGTGTGTTGTTGTTTTCTTTATCTTACTACAAAGCACCATTTTTTTCCTTTTGATTCGTCTTTTTTTCTTCTTCATCTTCTCCCTCTTCTTATTCCTTCTTTCTTCTTCTTCTTCTTACACTTTTCTTTCTCATCTTTCTTCTTTCTCCTTCTTTTCTTTCTTTCTTACTTTCTTCTTCTTCTTCTTCTTCTTTTCTTCTTCTCTGTTTATTCTCAAATTCAGCAGAAAAATAATCATTGAAAAAAAAATACTCTTCAAGATCGGTTGTTGGTATAAGGGTATTTGGGATAATAACATGAACAAATATTTTCGTCCCATATTGTTTTTGATTCAAATTTCAAAGTGAGTTTGCGCGTGTTTGCTATCTCGGTTATGAGGCTGTCGGTAATCATTGAGAACTAAACTTGCACTCGACACGCTCAATTACATATTGGTATAGGCATTTCACGAGATTTTCTGTCACAATTTCAAAAATTTATTAAAATTTGAAGCCCAGGTTTCCCCTTTTGATACAATAAATGGAAGATGAACAGTGTTGTGTGATGGGCGATAATATCAGACCCAACGCGGTGGCCTTGTTATGGCCTCCGTGACGATTGCTTAATTCATTTCTGCCGAACTGCAATTTTATTATTATTATTATTATTATTATGACTATTATTACTATTATTATTATTGCTACTACTACTACTACTACTACTACTACTACTACTACTACTACTACTACTACTACTACTACTACTGCTACTACTACTACTACTACTACTACTACTACTACTATTTACAGCAACACACTATACTGTATTTTTCTAACTGTCAGCAAGGAGTTATTGTATGCTCTTTGCTTTCAGTCTATTGCGACTTTACTACCGTTGTAAACATTACAACGCTTGTGGCAAAAGTCAAGCAGCGGTGTCTGTTTTTCTCCAAATTTCTATATAGTTCCAGAGGAAGGGTGAAAGATTTCCTCTATCAGTGCACAGAATACTTCAAAGTATAAGCAACACGCATAAAACACGTTTTTTTGGCATCGGACTACCGAGCATCCAGGGGTTTATGGGTACCTATGACGTCAGAGTAGTTTTTCAAACTGGAGGTGTGGTGTTCAGAAGCATAAATAACCGCTTCTACTTCGACATTAGTACTACTCTGGATTGAAATATATCCATAGTAACCTAAGGTGGAGCAAGCAAGTATTTTGAGAAAAGTTATGGGTATTTCTTTTCTACGGGGCAGAGAGGGGCAATGAGGGGAAGGGGAAGGGGGAGGGGACCGGAGTGAAGCTATAGAATAAAATGGAATGAGTAAGATGCTATATATGACTTGGAAGAGTGTGATGTTGGAAGAATGTAAGAATGTGGTGCTGGAGAGGATATGTGGTCTGGACATTTGTGGTCTGGACATTTGTGGTCCGGACATTTGTGGTCCGGACATTTGTGGTCCGGACATTTGTGGTTCGAACATTTGTGGTTGGGACATTTGTGGTCTAGAAATGTGTGGTCTAGAAATGTGTGGTCTGGACATTTGTGGTCTAAAAATAGGTATTCTAGAAATGTGTGGTATAGAAGAATATGGTCTACAAATAGATCTGATTTTTTTTCTATTAATCAGTTCCTCAAAAGCAATTATTTTGATGTCTGACGGAGACATTCGAGACACATTCCCTACGCCATCTATGAAAATTCGATGTGTAACACCGTAACACATGTAGTGTAACACATGCACTACGCACGCCATGATAGTAACATCACTGCATGTGAAGATGGCATCAATATACGTATGTGTGGTTAGAGCAACACGTGTGTTGATGGAATATCAGTGCTCATGTTTATGATGACGTCATTGCACGTGTACATGGTGATTTTTTTAACTCGTCTGAAGATGGAAATCTGCTAATGCTTGGTAACAGACACCTGTAGATGCGGTCTTTACCTGATTTCCTTTTGCAAAGAAATACAGCAAAAGCTGCCTACACCGGACAACAGGGGGGGGGGGGGGGGGGGGTACTGGCTGATTTTGTCTGGTATATAGAGGTGTATTTCAGGAGCCATGTAAACCGATGGGGAAAATAACGGGACTGAGAATTCTTGTCCGGTATTTCAGGGTTTGTCCAGAATGAGGTTTTACTGTACGCGAGAAAATCCGCTGCTGTGGGCAGCTGATGGCTAGCACCAGACTGTCGTTATTAAATATTAATACGACCTTGCTGTACGGGAGGTGAGAGCAGAAACTTGTACAAGCCCAAAAATATGAAAAAGAAACGGTGTGTTACTGTGAAAAAATTGTCTTAGTCTAAGGTAGCCTTAGTTCCAGGTGGGCCCTTACGCTGGATTCGGGCATTTTCTTCTTTTTTTTTTTTTGGTAAATAAAAGCACACTGCGTTCCTCGAATTTACGCATAGCCGAATTAAGTGGGTTTTAACAGCGTTGCTATATCCCCTCCACCGATTGATTCCAGGTGGTTCCCAATGGGCATTAAATCTTCTTTTGGGGGGGTTCAGAAAGTACGCCAACAACCCCCCTCCTCCCCTCCGACCCAAAAAAACTCCCCCCTCCCCTATTTGAAAAAACCTTGATCCGGGCATGTCTGAACGGATGATTTTCGATTAGTTTTGATGGACTGGATTTGAAAGCAACGGTACAAGATGCTGGTTTTATTTGCCAACAGTCTGTCTGTGCAATGGTGGAGTGCAATGATAGAAGGGTCACTGCTCCCTTGCTTTGAACGAATTCTTTTACTGAACACAACTGAGCTGGAAATATCCACACCTCTTGTTGTACAGGAAAAAACTAAGTACGGACCCGGGGAGATTAAGACATGCATTTGAATTAAATTAGAAATTTTTTCGCTGGGAAGACGTTTATTATTAGAATGACAGAGAATCCGCACGTTGGACGTTCCGTTGTAAGTGGTTTTTATTGCATATTGTTTTGGGTAAACATATCAGACATGTCAGCAAAGGGGATGGGTAGGATATCAGCAAAGATTTCAGGGAGGTCTTGATATAGAACTCATTGCCGTGAGTGCCAAAAAAAAAAGTTGTAAGGCGCCATCTATTTATGACATCACCCTCCTGCGTCAGTAGATTTTATGCCACCTTCCATTGACTGTATGATTAATGTAAAACCTCAGATGCCCAGCAGCCCCCCCCCCCCTGCTAACTCCCCTTCCCCCTTCGTGCGTGTGTGCCGCATGCGCCCCCCCCCCCCCCTGAGCCGTTTCTGTAAAGGATAACGAATGAACCCTCCCACCCCTACCCTTCCCCCCTCCCCTCCCCCTCCCCCCTTCTCCCCAATCATACACACAACTGCACACAAATTGCTGTCCGACAACGGCTATTGCTCAAGTGGCATTGAGAATTCTACAGAATGCCTTGCACCTTGGTGCTTAAAGGCCATTGCTCTCGGTGCCTGTTCCTTTATCTTTTGTGTTTGTTTCATGAGCAAAATGGGAAATCCTTAGCACCGGTTATTGTCCATAAAAATTATTGGCTGCTAAGCGTGTTCGCAATATTTATTTGGCATCTCACGAAAAAATAGAATAACATTGGCAGATCTATGTCGCTTGAGGATTTTACCCCTCCGTCCCCTTTGGCAGATCTATGTCGCTTGAGGAGTTAACCCCTCCGCCCCCTTTGGCAGATCTAATGTCGCTTGAGCAGTTAACCCCTCCGTCCCCTTTGGCAGATCTATGTCGCTTGAGGAGTTAACCCCTCCGTCCCCTGTGGCAGATCTATGTCGCTTGAGGAGTTAACCCCTCCGTCCCCTGTGGCAGATCTATGTCGCTTGAGGAGTTAACACCTCCGTCCCCTGTGGCAGATCTATGTCGCTTGAGGAGTTAACCCCTCCGTCCCCTGTGGCAGATCTATGTCGCTTGAGGAGTTAACACCTCCGTCCCCTGTGGCAGATCTATGTCGCTTGAGGAGTTAACCCCTCCGTCCCCTGTGGCAGATCTATGTCGCTTGAGGAGTTAACACCTCCGTCCCCTGTGGCAGATCTATGTCGCTTGAGGAGTTAACCCCTCCGTCCCCTGTGGCAGATCTATGTCGCTTGAGGAGTTAACCCCTCCGTCCCCTGTGGCAGATCTATGTCGCTTGAGGAGTTAACACCTCCGTCCCCTGTGGCAGATCTATGTCGCTTGAGGAGTTAACCCCTCCGTCCCCTGTGGCAGATCTATGTCGCTTGAGGAGTTAACACCTCCGTCCCCTGTGGCAGATCTATGTCGCTTGAGGAGTTAACCCCTCCGTCCCCTGTGGCAGATCTATGTCGCTTGAGGAGTTAACCCCTCCGTCCCCTGTGGCAGATCTATGTCGCTTGAGGAGTTAACACCTCCGTCCCCTGTGGCAGATCTATGTCGCTTGAGGAGTTAACCCCTCCGTCCCCTGTGGCAGATCTATGTCGCTTGAGGAGTTAACCCCTCCGTCCCCCGTGGCAGATCTATGTCGCTTGAGGAGTTAACCCCTCCGTCCCCTTTTCTCCGACTATGCCAGAATTAAAAAAAAAAACACGGCACAAAAATGCATACCAGCCCCCTTCTAACCCAAAAAATAATTCGAAAGTCCTTCTTCCTTAGGAAAAACCTGAGATCGTACATGAATAAATTGTGTACCCACAACTAGCAATCCAAACAATCTTAAGGTATGAAATAGACTCGCCTTAGGGCATGAAATAGACGACTCGCCTTAAAGTATGAAATAGACTGTATTTATCAACTAAAAAACCTTCCAAATGAACTTACATTCAACAGATAGAAGGTTCACAATACGTTCCGGAGAAAGAATGTTATAGGATAAGAGACAGAAGATAGGATGTTCATTATATAGCGTTCCGAAAGCAGATGTTAATTATATAGTGTTCAGAAGATAGAATGTTCATAATACAATGTTTAGAAGACAGAATGTTCATTATACAGAGTGTTCAGAAGATAGAATGTTCATAATACAATGTTCAGAAGACAGAATGTTCATTAGACAGAGTGTTCAGAAGTCAGAATGTTCATTACACAGTGTTCAGAAGGCAGAATGCTTATTACACAGATAGAGGACTCGGAAGATATATAATGTCCAGAAGTTTCAGAAAACATAAGAATGTTCGGAAGACAAAAGATTATGAAGATAGAATGTTCAGGAGATAAGAAGATAGAATGTTCAGGAAATAGAATAATAACAATCCTTTGAAATACTAACATTTATTAGTCTAGCTTAAAATCCACATAAATCCCTTAAGATAAATGCAATTAGTGCAAACACAAAAGTAATAAATTGCAATTAAGGAATTGGATTTAAACACAAGCGTTAAGGAAAGATTCCAAATGATGCATGAGCTGGTTGGGGTATAAATTCACTTCACCGAAACAGGCTCAAAGGCATTTTTCAGGGGGGTAATTATGGGTATTCAGTGCGTGGGTGCCTTATCTCTTTGCCACTGGACAAACCCCATCAGATTACCAGTAAAAGAGACATTTTCAATTCCAGAAATACGAGACGACTGCTTTCTTGTACATAGCCGCACCGCGGTAAGGATGGTCGTTAATCTTGCTCACAATCATTGACATGTGAAGGATAACGATGGCTTCATTTGAGTGATTGCAAACGCTATTTTGCTGGCTCCCAAATTTAATGAAAATCGTCAATGTCTGTGAATATTAAATGACAAGGTTTTTTGGCGGGGTTTTAGTGTAGTAAGCTGATTCTTTTGTGCGCATATAATGTAATTGCTCGGAACCAGATCTTTTTTTAGAAAATCTCAAGAACTGCGATATAGAGCACTTAAAAATATTAGGTTTTGACGGTAGAGTACGGATGTAAAAATTATGCGGTTTTCTCATCGTGTGTGGGAGAGCTACCCCTCCCCCCTCCCTTCCCACGCCCGCGCAACCCTAATTAACCCCTGTTGTGTCCGCACGTGAATGTGCAAAATTTATTCGATATTCCCTAGTGCAATATAAAAAATTTCGCCACGGGGGAAAAAAACATCGAGCGATCTCGGACTCTAAAATGGAAAAAAACTCGATACCGGTGCTACATTTGTTGATTTTTATCTCTATTTCCGTTATTGGAGACAAACAAACGTTCTGTTTTCTGGCAGATCTTTCTAGTGTGAGCCGATTATACTGTCAGTGTGTTCGGCAAGTATTGAGTCCAATGAATATACCGTGATCCTGCCTGTAGTCTGTTTTTCCTGGCCCGATGAACCGGAAACTGTCCTCGGATGCAGAACGTGGTGACATTTATTGTTGCGAAAAGGCTTGCTCACACTTGAGCGAATGGCGAATTCGTTTTATTTTTATTTTTTTTTACTCATTGCGGGCATTGATTCACTGCTTGCGGAAGCTGTGCTTCTAAATCATTTTTTTTAACCTTTGATAATTGACATGATGTCTATATGTGTTTGCGCCAATGCCGCAAAAAAAGTGCTGCCCCGCATCTCATAACACTATCCCCCTCCCCCCTCCCTGCATGCGCAGGCACGGAAGGAGGGGCAGGGGGGGGGACGAGTCTGAGGTTGTGCGTACGACGTTGTTGTAAAAAGCTGACCCCTGAAGAGATTTACCTGTTATGTATAAACACAGAGCGGACGGACATTTTAAAACGTGGTTCCTCTCATTTTTTTTCATAAGCACAATTTTCGCGGGATTCCCGGTGAGTGTACTGGGTGAAAAGGTGTTATGCACAAGATACCGAACCACCGTAGAGGTTGGCTGTTGGGCAAGAACGGCCTTTGCGCGTTTATGGTGTAGAGCATGGGTGACATCACAGTAAATTTTGCGTGAAGGTAAAAAGGGGCTGGGGTGGACGGGGGGGGGGGTATCCGAAACGTTTTTGCGTTCGTATTTCATGGATGAGAGAATCTGTTTTAAGGGCCCTTGCAGACCCTTTCCATTTGCATCACAATTCACTAACCCTGGATGTAGTTGCAAAAAGTAAAAAGTTAAACGCAGTTGTTGTCAAAAGCGATTTGCTTACATTACAGCTGTGATTGAAGGATAAACATATTGAGCTTCATTCACAAAGATTGCTCTTAACTTAATTTTCCCCGCCGCTGAACTTATACTCAAAGTAAATGTCCCAGTCTCATAGCGGGATTCTTTCATCAAATTGGTTCCATTATTCATAATTTAGGGCGAGGATCTTTTTAAGAAGTAACATTAAACGATGGTACTTATCAAAATGATAAAATGGGCTACAGGTTACGGAGTGTCCAAGAATGAGTAATGGAGTTTTTGAGTAAATATAATTTTACTCAGAGCTGATCAGAATTCTCTAGAGGTATTTGTCAATTCCGAACATCTTCGAATGTTTCACAAATATTTCGCTCACAAAAACAAATGTTTGATATGAACTTACCGCGGCCATAATCAGTTATTTTTTTAGCACCGCAAATGAGTGAAAGTGGTATTTAAGAAGAAATATTGGAGCACCCTTTGTGTGTCTGTAGGGTAGTGGGGGGGGGGGGGGTGCGGGGGAGCGGAGCAAGCTCACACGAAAAATTTTTAATTTGGGTAGGGTGGTGAAGTGTGCTGAAAACTAGCGAAGCGAGGCCCTTGCAAGCTGGGAACTCAGGGAGCTGTAACCACCTGCCTGAACACCATTGGTTTGCTCCCCCCCCCCCACCCTCACCCCCTTGGAAAGGAGTAAACTGTCAATTGCTAATAATAATAATAATAATAATGAATTTTACCCATTAATTAACGATATTCTATTTTTAGCCTTTAGACGCGTTCATTGAGACTCGGTGATAGTATTTATTTTGCAGTTAAACAATATAAAATAGTGATTTATTAATCTCGACCATCTCGCCAAAAAATAGAACAGGATTCACTAATACATTGGGGGGAAATCCGCTTTTAAAAAAAGAAAAATATATATATATATATAATTACGAGAGAGCAAAGCTATAGAGGATTTATGCAGGCATAAAAGATTTATGTATTTGTCTGGATTTATGAATGATTCTTTGACAAAACAATACAAGATCTGGGGGATCGAATCAATCATGTATTTGTACACAAATCCACTTATTGAAAACAAGTAGGACAACTTATTTCTGCACGAAATATCTCACTTAGCAAATAGTTTGTCAAACTTGTGTTTTTGGAAATTACGTTTTCGATGTTTGTTGTAGTGCAGAACCAGTGTTTGAAATATGCTGCAGAAAGAAAATTAGCTACAGTTTCAGGATATAATTTTAAAAACACAATATTTTTTTATTTGAATTTCAAAGAGCAAGGTAAACTTATGGCGATGAGTAGATTTCATGGCAAATATATCTTATTTCTCGAATATTGCAGGGTTTTAAATTCAAATACCTGTACAGAGCAATGTGGTTAGAAAGTCCTATTAACTACAGTTTTCAAATGGATTTGTTAAATTGTTATGTTTTCTTCTGTTAACAAATAAAAACAAAAGTTACAGAAAAATATTAATACAGAGATGAATCCGAATTCGTTTTTAAAATATCAGCAAAAAGCGAAATCTTCTGCAGTTTCATTGATTATTATTTATTTATTTATATTAGCTTATTTATTTATCTATTTTACAGTTCAATTGTTGTATACTCGTAGCAGCTCTGTAATAGCTTGCAACCTCAAAGATAAAAAAAATTATGACGTTTTGGGGGAAACGTTACGTTTATTGACCTTGCACCAAGAAATGTGACGTAATCTGCGTGCGCACGCACTTTGTCATGACAACAGTAGAGTTCTTTGTAAAACGTAAACATTTCGACTGCGATTTTCTTATATTTATATAATTTTTCACTCATTTTGGAAGTTATGATCCCATTTAAATGGTGTGAAAATCACAATCGAATTAAAGAGAAATGTCACACATATGGATGCATGCGTTAGGAGTGAACAAAGGTATGGTCGATGTACTTTTCCTTTAATAACAAAAAAATAAAAAATATAACCACGAACAGTCCAGATTTTGCTGTGGTATGGTAAATCTCAGTCAGCACGTATAATTGACAAGAGGCCATTGCTCACTTTCATGTTTTACTTCTTACTTTCTAATTTCTGTACTGTTCAATCAACTAGGCTTAAACTGGGGGTAACGGGTGGGGAAGGGTGGGGGGGGGGGGGGGATTGTGCGCTTCCTGTACCAATCGCAGAGGGGGCCGGGGTGTAACGGGAGGGGTATATATTTGCTTGTTTTCTTAAATGAGAGATTTCTGTTGGTTTGATTCACTCTTTCCCTCCGAACACAGTCACACCTGGTACAGATATCAATGACGTAATGAACAAACACACTTAACTGCCCGTTCGATTTTCTAATCCATCACAGCAACAACAAAATCGCGATTTCTTTTGAAAATATCTATGTTTTAATCTTCGTTTTGTTGTTGAGAAAAAGAACCCGTTTTCTAATCACTTTAGTGGTTGCTGTAAAAGGTAAAATCCCAATTTTTTTTAGTCATGCATCAAACTTCCTGAGAACAAAATCCGAGAGAAGCAGCTCCCTCAGCCAACTTCAACAATTCTCTTTTTCTGAAGCTTAAATACCTCGCTTGTGATGTTTGATTTAACTTATGGGTGGGGGTACTTGAAAGCAGAGAAGCAGAGTGGTGCCGCCCCCCCCCCACTCCCACAAAAAAAATAAATAAATAAAAATAACAAATTTCAAGAATTAAACTAAATTTTTCAAACCAAAAAATAAGTAAATAAAAACACGCATTTTCGCAAAATAGGAAATTGAACCATCGTGATTTTCGTGATTTAGAAGTGAAAAATTGCAATTTTCACAACTTGAAACGGTACAAGAATCGGAAAAATCACAAATATCATGACATTTAAAAAAAAATAAATAAATAAATAAAAGAAAGATGTCAAAATGGAAAAGCAAAAAGGTCGAATATTTACGGACTAAACCGACAGCATTTGAAGCTAGTTGAAAAGATAGTTAAGCTGAAAAAATTACAGATTTTAATTCAGAAGGGAAGGGCGGGTGGTCTTTCGCTTGGCACTACAGTACCCAAAGCTTGTGAGGGAGTAATCCCCTTCCCTCGGGGATGGGGGAGGGGGTGGTGGTGTTGGTGAAGGTAACTTTACTTTTTATGTCATCTCCACACGCCCAAATTTCTGATTTTGGCAACTTGCGAGCGCCGGTTCTGTTTTGCCAGACAACATCTTTCTAAAAGTTACAGTGAAAATGATAAAATGGTGTTGACATAAGTTATGTCGCTGAGATCATTATGACGTCATCAAAAAAAAAAAAAAAAGAAAGAAAGAAAGAAACTCTTTAGAGTGACTCTATGTAGAAGAGGAGGCATGCTTCCGGTGTTTTTTATTGACAGGAAATATTCCTGTCTGAGATAATAAGTGTATTGCACGGAGATGATGTATAAAATCACGCTTTTTGGAAGGTATTTGCCAATAAAAATAGTTCGTCACCCCCTTCTTCCCCCCCCCCCCCGCCACCCGCCCCCCCCCCGCCACCCTCACACTCACAACAATACCCCCATCATATAGAGGACACCGACAACATAATAACAGAGAGCAGGAAATTATTCAAAAACATCAGACTTTTTTTTGCTATTATCTTATCTATTTCTAGTTATTTATTAATTTGTTTTTGAAAACAGATTTAAATGCTTATAATTTTTAAAATTAAAGATATATTTAATGTTTTCTTCTGTTTTTTTTTCTGTTTGCAGAATGCTTTCCAGGTATCGGCGTAGGAGAGTGAAATGGCTGCCACTTTTGGGATTCACGCCTCAAACACGAGACAATATTGTTGCATGGAGAAAAGTTGGATTAGGATGTTTACTAGTTTTAGCCGTGGTTTTCAACCAGCTCAGTAACACAGCTGCAAGTTATAATGATTATGAAACAGGTAAGAATCTGTTGACTTAAAATCATTACTGTTTAAATAATGTTCCTGTATTATTATTATTATTATTATTATTATTATTATTATTATTGCTATGTGTGTTTATTTATGCATTAATTTGTGAGTCTTCGATGTGGTCTTTATTAATTTTGTATAATCGATCGATCCATACGCTTATTTTTATTGACGAGAAATAACTGCTTTTTTTGTAAAAGACACTTGATTCAATTAACCTTTTCCTTTCAATCAAACTTGTCAGTTTTAATCGCACTCATTTGTGACTGGCTAATGGTTATTTTATACAAGGCCCACTTGTGGCAACATCAGCTCATTTCGTCACAGAACGAGATAATGTTCCTGTATTATTATTATTATTATTATTTTATTATTATTATTATTATTATTATTATTATTATTATTATTATTATTATTATTATTATTATTATTATTATTATTATTAGTCCAAGTATTAGTATTAATGTTATTATTATTACACTAATAAAGTTTCACTTTCCTGTTTGATACTGGAAAGCGATTTGTTTTTAGAGGAAGTCCCAAGGCGTTATCAATTTACTGAAACTTCTCGAATTGTTCCGAAGACTAAGAGCCCTTTCCTCCCCCCCCCCCCCCGTATCCCCCCTAGTGATGTGACGGTTTACCGTTTTGGACGGTTAACCGTGGAGGTGGCGGTTCGGTTAAACCGAACCGTGCTCTGTGGAAAACCGGGGTTCATTTTCCGTTTTTAATTAACATTATTTTTGTTTTTCTCAGGACCATTTTTAACTGCTATGAATGTTTCAGCTAACTATTTTAGCGGGGTATTATTTTAAACTTCAAGATGAGTTCCTTTTTTAGTTAAGCAAAGTGTTTACTTATCACTTTCTAGAATAAAAACAGAAAATTAATTGGGATACCTTTAATTTATATATATTTGCATAGTCTGAAAAACCGAAACCGAACCGAAAAAACCGCGAATTTCTCTTTAAAAACCTAAACCGAACCGAACCGGACCCATCAGTGACGGATCACATCACTAATCCCCCCCCTCCCCCACCTTCCAAGTTTAGTTTGTTGGGCTGAGTTAGATGATCCGCATTAAACCGTTAAAAATTTTGATTTGATGTAAATGCTAAAATTGTTGACATTTTTTGTACGTTTTCAAGTGTATCACTTCGCTCCAGGTATTATTATACTATTTTCAGATCCATTCGGTGCTTCCAGAAAGCTGTTGGCTAATTCTTCGGACAGTTCCGGTAGTGGTGGTCACGGACCCGAGTGGGAACGATGTGATTTCGAAAAGTCGACATCTAGCGGGGCCTGGATATTCAGCCACACCATATGCATTCTTATTATATTTATAGGTAAATATTCAGCATATTAAAGGTAAATGTATAAATAGGTTAAAGTAATTTGTTAATGGGATTCGGTCACTATTTTAAATTGGCAAGCGGCGCTTCACTAATACGGAATAACTGTGGCGCTTTCCATTTACTCTAAAATCTTTCAATTCGATTTTGACTGTAAAAGCTAAAATAAATAGATAAATAAATAAATAAAAACATTCAGTAATTCTCAAAATGTATAGTAACATAGTGACACACACAAATGACTTTCATAGTCAGAGAGGATGTAGCGTCCTTATTGAGCTTATTCCCCCCCTTCTCTCTCTCTCCCTCTCTCTCTCTCTCTCTCTCTCTCTCTCTCTCTCTCTCTCTCTCTCTCTCTCTCTCTCTCTCTCTCTCCCCCAACTCTTTCTCCCTCTCCCTCTAGTTTTACCCTTTGTTTTAATTTGATGGTTGTAGTCATGCACCAAAATGCTCCATCATGGGCCATTGCATTTTTTCCCCTCAGATATCGCATAAATAAATACCAAATAAACAAAAAAGGATATTTACAGGAGTAAGCCCGGAATATGAAACAAAAAATGTTGGATTTTTGCATAATTTTTATCCAATGTTAATAGTAAAGACAATTAACAAAGGGTTAAACGAAGAGCATTTACGACAGATCACAGAAAAAAATGCCTTTGAAATATTATAGAGCCTGCGTGCCCTGCGCCCTATTTCCCAGAATAAACGTTACACCGTCATGAAACGGCGCAGATATTCTATCCGTATTAGAATGATTAGGTAAAGAGAGTCAACACTGTTGCTATTGTGTCGTCACAATAAACATACAATCAGCAGTTGCTTGCTTTATGCTGTAACCATACTTAAATGGGGTGGTGGTGGGGGTGTGGGGGTGTGGGGGTGTGGGGGGGGGCATGCGTTGACATGAGAGTAGAGTCTATTAGTGTTTGCTCGGGGCTATGTCTTTCTTTTACGACCCCTGAGCAAATTTACTTATCACTACTCACCACTACTCACCGCAAGATTGAACGCCCCCTTTTCCCACGCCTTTCCTTTTTTCTTTTTCTTTTTTTTCTTTTTCTTTTAAGAGGGAATAATATTAAGCCATGTATAGACCCAGTTAACTGGTGATTTTTTTTTTCTAAAATTTTCATGATTTTTCATTCAATACTTCTGTTATTGTTTTGTTTATTTATTTATTTTCTTTTTAATTTTTTAGTTCTACTTTTCTGCCTAAAAACTGTCTGTGATTATTTTTCTCTTTTCCGAAGAAAAAAAAAACATATAAAAAAAACACACACACACACAAAAAAAAAAAAACACACATAAAAATCCGTGATTGATTTCATTGTCAACCAAAGTAATAATTGTCGTGATTTTGTCTCTATTTTGCAGCTATTGCAATAGTCTGTGATGATTTTTTCGTACCGTCATTGGAACTGATCTCAGAGAAGCTTCAGCTTTCAGAAGATGTGGCCGGAGCTACTTTTATGGCGGCGGGATCTTCCGCCCCTGAACTGTTTACCTCCGTGGCTGGCGTAGCAGTCCAAACAGATGTCGGCGTAGGAACAATTGTAGGGTGAGTCGGAACTAATTTTTTAAAGATATGCCGTACTGAATAAATAACATATAAGTCAACCTTGACATTAAAAGTAGTCAACCCTGACATTAAAAGTAGCTGGACTGTCCAGCATATTCTTCAAAGAAAATAACTAGTTTAAAATTTACCGATTCAATTCCCTTAACAAATAGCAGTGAAAAACACACGCTAATATTTCCGTTTTTTCTGGCTTTGTTTCTATTGTATATTGTGGTATTTTTTGCAGGTCTGCTGTGTTTAACCTTCTCATCATTATCGCTTTAACGGCTGCACTCGCCGGCCAGGTATAACCTCGAGTCTCATAAGAAACTACCCCCTCAGCCGCTGTCTCCCCCCTCCCCCCTCCCCCACCTCCCGCTCCGAGAATCCCGCTCCCCTGCAGCAATAAATAATAATAATAATAATAATAATAATAATAATAATTAATAATAATAATAATCATGATGATGATGATGATGATGATGATGATGATGATGATGATGATGATGATGATGATGATGAATATAAGAATTCCTCGTGGAGCTTTAGGCAGGTGAAAATAGCTACACCTTGTGTAATTTATTGAAGCAGCGTAACAGAGGGTGTAAAACACTATTTGATACATAACTATAAAAAAGTAAAGAAAAGATGCAGAAATGGAAGAAAAAATCCACAGGAAGTTGTAACGGCATGCAATTTGCATTGCAAGTCACGATTTCTGGAATATTTCATCAAGTTACTTAAGAGATACCCATAAATTGAGCCAGGTAGAACTTTAGACTATTAATCAAAAGATTCAAATAAAAAAAAAACATGGAAATTCGTTAAGTAAAAATTAAGGCGTGGGTTTTACGTTACATTAGTCTGCTTTTAGGACAGTGGGTTGGGGTGGAGGGCCAGGGGGTGGGGCCAAGTAAGTAGTAGGAAAACAAGAGTTCTGCGCCACCTATGACGTCATAGTCATAAGCTGCGCAGAACTCTTATTTCCTTCTACTCAAGTAAGACATCATTCTACTGCACTTTTTGAAAAAGCACTTAAAATACAGTTGCCAGGGATAGGAACACCCCGGAAAAAGGACCATATCACAAGAAGGTCCACTTGTAGGTTCCTTCCATTACGAAGCCCACAAATAGGGAACACCCGAGAAATGGCATCACATTGGTTTAGCTCTAATTCCATGTTCCGCTATCATTAACTTTCGAATGCGTAAAGCACTGTTAAGCATATTTGATTCCATTTTTGATTGATTGAATTATTTATTTATTCTTTGGGTTTTTTTGGTTTTTTTTTTTTTTTTTTGCCGTGCTCTCATCCAATGATCCACTTCAATGATAGCTTATTCATTGCATTACTACGTATGTATCTATACAACTCATTCCGTCTTTTATTGTTTTATCGACAGGTATTGTTTTTAGACTGGCGGCCGCTCATCAGGGACGCCTTTTTCTACGCCATGTCCATCGGCTGTTTTATCGGCTTCGCCTGGGACGGTTTCTTTGTGCATTACGAGGCGGTCATCCTTCTCTGCTTGTATTCGCTTTATATTATTCTCATGGTCTTCAACCCACGCCTCATGGACTGGATGGCAACATGGCGGCTTTGGTATGTATAAATGAATGTGTACAGATCTTTTTTTTTGCGAGGAGTGTGTATTTTTTTATTCCCCACAGGGGGGAATATATCCGATCGACCGGGTGTGTTTTTGTCGGTCTTTCAATATGTCGGTCTGTCGGTCTGTAGGTCGGTCTGTCATCAAGAGCTTGTTAACACGATAACTCAAAAACTCCTGCAAGGATTTTAATGAAACTTGGTATGCAGCTTCTATGGGAACAGCCTGTGGGGAATATGTGGGCTTGCACACTGCTCTAGTTTCTTTTGTTTGTTTGTTTGTTTATTTGTTTTTTTTTTTTGTTTTTTGTTTTTTTTAGTTTTTTTTTTTATATCTGTCTGCTTTCTCAGTTCTCCGTATTCAATTGAAACTCAGAAACTAGGGATTGTAAATCGTGATGCTGCAACCATGGTCGGTAAAGGGATAACTCTGGTCCATATATCCACATGATTATTGCTCTTCATATCGCAACCATTGCTTTGAGTTCCACAGTATTTCGATGTTTATTAAGTTACGTAGCAACCATGTGATAGAAAAGGCATGCATTCGTAGGATTAATTAAATCTGTGGAGGGTAATGATCATTTAGAAGAAAGCGTAGGCGGTGGAGTGCGAACTAGTGCAAAGGCTTTTTGTGTCCTTATAGTGTGTGCCCTTTATCCGTGACAAAAAAATCCCTTCAAATTACCTACAGGAAAGTCAGATAGAAAATACTAACAATCCATAGGTTCATTTAGATTCTATTGTTCTTCTTGGTGACTGAAAGACTATAGAAAGAGAATTGGGCAATTTGCGTGCTTTTTTATGCCTTATTCATGGAAATAAGGCACAATGACTGTAAATCATAACTCAAAACACCAATAGCACGAAAGTACACAATCGAATAAAACAGAAATATTAATTATCAATAGTTTTATTATTGGAAACTTTCGTGATTTTCAGCTTGGAAATCTCATGCCGATACTTGTTTGGTACATTATCTACCACCATATTTTCCCCGTCTATTTCCCCGTATTTGTGTCTAAACATTTTACAATCTTTCCTTATCTTTGTTTCAAGTGCGGTTCCAAGATTATTTCGGAGATCGGGTATTGCGCCACATATTTCTGGTTAAAAACACGCCATGCCCCCCCCCCCCCCAAAAAAAAATAAAGATGACGAAAAAAAAAAGGGGAATAAAAAGAAGAAATCAACCCACAGCGGGTAGGAAAAGTTGCGTATCCTGTAGGGCTTAATTACTGATGGCTGTTCGAATAGTCTATACCCGAACACTCGCGTAACGTCTAAAATACATCTATACTAGATCGGCAATATCGGCAACTTCGTCGGCCGATGTATCGGTTGCACATAGGATTAACTATGGCCCGACGCATAATAGATATAGCGGCTTCGTACATCGGATATACATCGGGCCGATATATCTTTAATACGTCGGGCCACCGTCGGAAATATCCCTACAAATTCTTCGACGTCGGATACCAACCGTCGGCTATACGTCGGTTATACGTTTATATTCCGATGCATTTCCGACGAACTTCCGATGATTTTTATACGTAAAAAAATTGTTTCTAACCTTAACTGACCCATTGAACCTTTACCAACCATTCATAATTCACATATTCATACATACACCATAGCATATCAATATACAACATAGCATATCTATATATTGCAACTGAACACTAGTACCTACTTGGGTTTGAACCGGGGACCTCTTGCATCCTAGGTGCGGAACATACCTCTACTCCACGGCGGCTGGGGCTAGTTTATTGAGGCAAATGATAATTTTCAAGTATATTCATAATGCTCCACTATTGATTCTTCATAATGTCCCCTACAAAACGTCAATCGATAAATTTCCGACGCCGAATAAGCATCGGAAAATATGCGTTTTATAGACGTAGGAAAAATACGTATAATATACGATTGCAATATCGGCATCTTTTTTCCGATTTATTTCCGACGTCGTTTATACATAGGAAAATTCGCGTTTTATAGACGTTTAAAAAATACGTATAATACGCGTTGGCAATATCGGCATCTTTTTTTCCGACGCTGTGGAATATGTGGAGCACTCGTACACAACGCAATATATATATATATATATATATATATATATATATATATATATATATATATATATATATATATATATATATATATATATATATATATATATATATATATATATATATATATAGTTTTCATTTCAAGTTATGAAATACACATTGGAAATCGGTATATTTCCGACGTTTCACCGACAAATATAACTATATGTATAATATACGTATATTTTATACGCATATTACATGCTTGCAATATCTCAAATAAAAAAATTAGTTTTCGTCGGAATTCGGTATATTTCCGACGTATAGCCGATGCAGTGATATATTTGTATATTATACGATTATTGTAATCCGTCGGTTATACATCAGTAATATCTTTTTCAAAAACAATTAAGTTTTGTTCCGTCGGAAGTACGTCTATGTCAGACGTTGAGCCAACATATACAAATATATGTATAATGTACGTATAACTAAATACATCGAATATACGTATGCAACATCCGTTTCATTTTTTTACCATTGGTCGGAAGTTAATCTATTTCCAACGTATAACCAGTGCATAAAAATATATGTATAATATATGCATTGAGAAATACGTGTAATATATGAATATAATATTTTTAGCAAAAAAAAATTCCCAATTGGTCGGAAGTTCGTCGGAAAAAGATGTCGGCCCGATGAATATTTGCCAACATCTATTAAACTGAGGAAAATAATCATCAGGCCAACGTCGGTAACCGATGAACTTCCGACGAATGAGAAAAAAATGGAAATTCGACTATTGCCAACCTATAACCGATGCATTACCGATGCATCGAAGCCGATGCCGACGTTTTCCGACCTGGTTTATACCGTTCCGACGTCGGCCCGACGTTACGCGAGTGTTCGGGTAATTCTTGTATTTTATTTTTTTTTCAGTTGTGGAGGAAAAGTAGAGCCCTCTGATGAGGAAGATGTCAAAGACACCCCGGAAACAGAAAAAAAGGAAGAAGATCGTAAGGTAAATATTATTTAATCGGTTAACCGATCGAACAGTGCTGGGATTTAATTTAGAATGTACCCCCGAAATGACGTTTTTCCTTTACAGGTGCATTATTACACATTATTATACGGAGAACTAGAGACCAAAACACAGCAACTTTATCTTTCTCATTCTCAATTCTACAACTTTTTTTTACATTGGGCAAGCAGTTTTCTTCTGTTTTTATTTTTAATCTAACGCTTGCCTAGTCACTGTTCTTGATTTTGCTTTTGATGTTCGCATCAGTTTAGCTCATAAGTACAGCTGTGACCTAAATTCTTACGCAGCAATCATTTTAAGAGCTTCGTACAATTTCATCTTAAGTCTATCCTTGTTTCAAAGGTTAGATATTTAAGACACTTCAGAATGTTCTTAAGTTTTCTCTCTTTAAATTCACCAAATGCGGATTATTTTCAAAACACTGTTAGTTCTTTACTTCATTGCAATTGTCTGGCAATTCCCTCCTCCACCACCTCCCCTCTACAGCAGCCCCCTCTCCCATCCCCTGCGCCACATCTCCTCCCCCCCCTCCCCCCTCACGTACAAACCGGTTATAATGCGTATGACTTTTAAACGATCCAAATGCTAAGTTGGAAATAATACAACCGTTTTTTTTAACCAAACGCAGTGAGTAATACCGAAATAACACCCCTCCGTCTCCCCCCACCCCCTTTTTTTAAACAGAATTTGCATTCGGCGCGGACCGCGTCTGGTCTCAAAATTGCCTACCTTTCTCCGCGTTTTTTTCCTTGGACATACGTTAACACAAAGTATACCGTCCCTGGCCAACCCCCAGTCCCCCCTCCCCACTACAGCCAACAATACAACACGGTAGGATATATCCAATACAATTGCTGTTGTCATTTGATGGGTTAGCATAATAAGAATGTATTGTTTTTGGATATATATTAGTATTATGAGTGTAAGGAAAGCTAAAACCCAAATTGATTATTTTTTTTAACTTAAAACGAGTAGATAAACATGGAAACAATCTCGTGAATTCTGAGAGCATTGTTTCGCGCTCAGTTAGCCGAAAAATAGGCCGCCTTTATCCTTCCAGCCTCTGGTTTGGCTTTCTGCCTGGTACGAATCACTGCAATTATTGTCATCATGTTCTGGCATTCTGCAACTAATTGACATTTTTCCGGCTATATTTCTGAGCTTTGTTCACTGGAACTACTTTTTTTTTTTTTTGCATCTAGCTGTTATATACTGTATCACCTGACAAAATCCCCCCTGCTTACCAAATTGCGAAATTTACCTCAATAGAAATTCCACCGCGTGGTCTCCGATGTCATCTGAATCGCATATTTATTACTTCCATAGAAACCGTCAGCTTTTGAAAATCATGTATCGCTCGAAGGCAATTCCCTTCTCGAGTTTCAGTTATTAATCATTTCTGACTCTCATTTCTAGGTTCATCTTTTTTCACGGGAATAGGGGCAGCTAAGGGTGGGTGGGGTGTGGAGGGGGAGGGGGATTTTACTTTCTTTTACATTCTTTTTGATTAATTCCACTGTTGCTGTGGAGTAAGAAATACCAGCCAAGCACTCTATTCTCTCAAAAACTCAAACACACTTAACCGTTTTATTCTCTTTTTTCTTCATTCCGGTTATTTCGAGCTTTTTATACTAAACGATTTAAAGAGTATTTTTCTTGGTTTGTTTCAATCCACTGTTTCTTTTTTTACCTTGTCCATTCCACACCTTGTTTGCACTGAACTTATTTTCTATGAAATATTGTACTGACCAGCATTGAAAACTAAAACAAAATATAAATTTAAAATATTCTAAAATATATTGGTTCGTTAGGGAAATCACATGTAGTCGACTAATTAGGGAACTTATACCTTCAGTCGTCTAATTAGAGAAACTACCAGTACTCAACTTTTAGGAAATTCTCGCTGAATTAAATTGTATACATCTAAGAATTTAAAAAAAATTACCTTTTCTTTGTGTTTGTTGAATTTAGTTGGTTTTGAAATTTCAACAATAACAAAAATATCTTTTTGTTGATTGAGAATATGTAGTGAAGTATATGCTTTAAATATTGCTATGAATTAATAGAAATTAACGGTACTCTTGGCTAGATTTATAAGACAGGATATTTGCTTTTTCAAAAGTATCGTGTTCAGACATCATATGAACACATCAATCTAATTTGAAAGAAAGGAGAGTTGAATAAAAATTGCGATTGATCAACTTCAGTATTTTGCCTACGGTAGAGTGAAACTGCAGTCTTTACTTGCCTGCAGAAATACAAACAGAAAATACATAAAAAAAGGCGTCCATTTGAAAAAAGATATTTTGTCAGATAACCCGTAAAGGATACTTGGTTGAAATCGAAATTCTTATTTTTCCAAGTTCTGCAAAAGAGCTTTGAAAATAACACAGAGTACTTTTAAGTTGTACAAACTTTAAAAGACGCAAATTGAGTATTTTTATGGCACCTAAAGCGTGGATGCCAACTAGTTTTTCTAATAGATGGAACTATGCTCAGTTAAAACTAAAGTAAACTTAACGGGTTAACTGTGCAAGTTGTCTTCTTCAATAAATATCCAGACCTAAAAAAAAAAAAAAGGCACAGTATGCACGCACATTAACTGGGTTTTGTTACAGTTCTCATACATTTGTTGTAATGACATAACATTAATGTAAAGTGTGCTTTCATCTCATACTTATTTTAACCGAAAATAGCAGTATCAATGATGTATATATTAAAACATTAGCATGCAACTGGCACCCTTCTCCTCCCCCCCCCCCCCCCCGATAAGCACCCCTTAACCCCACTAGGCATGAATGAAAGTATTTCGCAGCTGAGAAAAATAGACTTCTACACTTCTGGTTCCAGAGGAGGCCTCGATCTTGAGACCGTTAAAAAATACTATGATATGTGGGGGAGGAGGGGGCGGGGATAAAATTAACAAGAGGGATGGGGGTGGGGCTGTACCGGGGGAATACCTAAGCGATGTATATTTCAACTCTTTTTAATCAAAGCACTAATTAAGTCATGTAGCAAGGCACATATTGACTTATTTCCAGTCAACTTAAAGATATTATTGACCAATAACGAAAACGTTGCCCTTTAGGTCAACATATTCTTACTGGTGGATAATACTTCATGTTGACTCAAAAATAACTGCCAAATGTTTGTCACATTGTACAACATAAAAGTAAATAGCCAGTGGTTGGGTTTCTCAGAAGATACCCCCCTCCTCACTGCCCTGCCCTGCACCCCCCCCCCACCCCTCCCCTGCAATTGTTGGTATATCTCGTTCTGTGACGAAATGCGCTAATGTTGCCACAAGTGGGCCTTGTATGAAATAACCATTAGCCAGTCAAAAATGAGTTTGATTAAAACTGATAGGTTTGCTTTGAAGCAAAATGTTAATTGAATAAAATGTCTTTTACAAAAGGCAGTTATTTGTCTTCAGAAAAAAGGGTATTATGGATCGATCGATTATACAAAATTAATAAGGACCACATCGAAGACTCACAAATCAATGTATAAATAAACACACATATAATAATAATAATAATAATAATAATAATAATAATAATAATAATTATTATAATAAGTTTATACGAAGTTATTAATGTAACCGGCAATACTGGCACCTAATCATACCAACAATGCTACAATGCGTTTGGGTGAAATTGCAAAAATCATTATACACATTTATTAATTGCTTGAATTTACATTTGCTGTAAATTGCAAAACTTCACCCCCTGAAATCTGCATAGTATTTAAGTCTTTTCTTATAGTTAAGTCTTAGCTTCCATTAAAAGAGAATGCTTCGTGAAGACGCAATATAAAAAAGTCTAGGTAAAGTAGTTGACACTAGCTGCGGGTGGGGGGAGAGGAGGATTTGTGCGGTCAAGTCCAAGAATATGTATAAAGACCAAAGAAAAGGCATTTTAAAAGAGAGTAGGTTTTCCGCAAAAAAAAAAACTCATGACAGAGAGTACACTGCTTTTTTCTGTGATGGTGGTAGTAGGGGTGGGGTTGAGTTTAACAGAAGGTTTATTTATGAGAATATAGTCGTGTAAGATAACAATTTCGATAGATTTTGCTTTACAGTTTATATTTTACTTTACGAGATAACTTCTGCTTAATAACATAAAATTTGCAATGTTTTAATGTATTCTGTTTATTTTAAAATATCTAGCAATTTTGGCTATTCGAATATGCTTTAACTTTTTAAGTGTGATTAACAGATGTGTAAATATTTCACAAACTAATTATACTTGTAACAATATACTTCTTTTTTAGACAAAGTGCAATGCGTTTGAGAGCCTACGTTTTACTGCGCAAAATATTCTTTTTGAAAATAAAAGTCACCTTTGTTTTATTTTATTTTATTTTATTTTATTTTTTGCCTGTCGGCAGACACTTGGTTGTAAGAATCACCTCCTTCGGGCCTTCCCTCCCTTCATTTGTTGAAGCGGATACTTGAAAAATGTCCCCGGCGATTACCTCAGAAATTTTCACAGATATCAAGCATAAATATCTTGTTAGGGAGCAGCACCCGGATAAATCTGAAAAATTCAACATGGCTGCCAAGCGGTCTTCATATATCACGTCTTTTCTATATCATGTATTTGAAATTGATAGGTGCAAAACCTCTGGGCTTCTGTCGCAAGCACATTGTCAAAAAAAGCCTGTTATTTTTCTGTCATACGACAATAATTGTATAACACGGATGAGTATTTCAACGTCTTTTATTTAATCTTGTTTATCTTTTTTCTGTGTGTATGTGATTTTTTTTCTCAACCATTAATTTCTGGGCTACTCGTCTTGTTTTCACACTTTTGCTGCACCTAGTTGTCACTGTCTGGTGGACACGCTCGTCGAATAACCGTCCACAAAAATTCCTTGAATGAATTACAGCAAGCACACATCTTTCACCACCACCGGGGCTCCGTCGCCGGTGTTTTGGTAAGTAACCACATTGGGTATCTCCCACCTGGTGTGTTTATTATTTTTTTCTGATGCATGTTTATATTGTGGTGTCGGTAAGTAACATGTATCTTGGCAAAACGAACGGGGTGTTCGGGTAAGTAAGGGTGATGAAAATAGCACAATGTTCCCAAATGCTATTCTTTCTGTGGTTACGAATCGGATTTGTAAGTTGCGATATGGAAAAAGAAATATTTACGGGATAAAATTCTGGGTTTTGATTGTATGTAACCACATGAGGAATTCCCTTCTGGCATGTTTTTTTAAGCATGGTTATTGAATTTAACGTTTATGCATGCTAATTGAGAGCACGGATTAAAATGGCCACATTTATTTAAATGTTGTTATTTGCTGGTGAAGAAAATAATTATTGTTGTTCTAATTCAAATGCATGTAGTATTTAACACAAAAGCGCAATTTGCATATTTTTCATGCAAATTAACACTGTTATAGTTCAGGTTTTGGGCATTCGTAATTGTCTGCGACACATATCTCTGTTTATATAATCTTGTGGGAGGGGGAGGGGGTGGAGGCAGGGAGGGGCAGGGGTGGGGAAGATTTTGTTATCATGATCATTTTCATACTGTCTTTAACGGCAAACAGGAAAACCTGGCATTGAGCAGAAAATTAATTTGAAGCCCTCCAGGATTCATTTTAATTTATCGGTAATCACATGAATCGCAAAATCAACTAAATCGTTCACCGAAAAAAACCATGATAGTCCATATTTTTTGGGTCAGAAATTAACCAGATTTTTTTCAGTCACTGTGACTAATCAGTAACTAATAAAATTGGTTTCTGAAAGCTTAAAATGGGACTGTGCTGCAATATAAAAAATTCCTGAAAACAGATTATGAAAACCCTGGATGTTTTGCGTGAACTGGAGAATCGATATCTAGAAATGGTGGCGAAGAAAGCCCCCATCTGTCAGGGGTAAAAAGCTAGCGAAAGAGCCCTCCGACATTTCGTGTTGCTTGATTTCACGCCTATTTAGTCCGCAAGGATTTTGCACTCGAAGTGAACCCACATAAGCCTTTATAGATTGTGGCCTATACGAGTTTTCATGCCATTATTTTTCTTTGGATGGGTTGGTTTTCAAGGGGAGGGGAGGGGGGAGAGGAGGGCATTACACCATCCTGAGCTTTGATACACTAAAATTTGACTCCTAATTCTACTGCTCAATCGGATCTAACCAATGCGGAATGCGGATCGCAGTTCTTGTGCATCAATATCTCTCATCCGACCCTCATACCCCCCCCCTTAACCCCCCCCCCCCCATACTACCTTACTGTGTTTGCAGTAAAGAGATGATATTGCATTCACATCGAGCTTTTTGTCACACAATCTGATTTGTTCTCCTAATGGATTCTGGCAGATATAGATTCTTCTAAACACCCTCATCGCAATAGAAGAATATATTCGCAGTATATATCTACGCTGACAATGAAACTGTTCTCACGCAGAATAATTGTTGTATTTTGAGTGAGTTGAGTAGGACTCATGTATGCAGAATAATTGTCCCGTTAATCCCTGAACAGAATGTATGACTTGTGATCACGGTCCCGTCCTGTGATATTTTCCGGGGCAGTCCTAATTCTTGTTAGCAATTATCAATTCATTTTTTTTAGCGATTCATGAAACGGCTTGAGTCATTGTGATGTAAAGTGTAGCGCGCCATGATCCCAAGTCTATTGGGTGGACCCCCCCCCCCCCCAAAAAAAAAAAAAAATGCGTTAAAACAGATTATATCCAGAGCCTTAGTCTGTACAGTAGGGAAAGATGTTGATTAAAAACTATAACGTTATTTCAGTGATTTGCAAATTGGGTAAAAGACTGATTAATGAGATCCATTCAAAATCGCTCCCTTTTTTTTTTTAGTGACGTCATGAAGTCTGTTCAATTATTGAAATACTCAATGGCCTTTTCTGTTCCGCTAAAGGTTACCATGATGTTCCGTTGGAATGATATAAATAGAATGGCATTTCACCAGGTGTAACTTTATCCAGTTCTGTGATAGACCGGAATGGTCCTAGTCTTCCTGGCGTTGAGCAAAATATTCATTTCTTCCATAATTTATACGCCCCCCTTCCGCGAAATAGTGACGATGCATTCGTCCGCATGTACAGAATGCCAACGGGTATTACGGTACTAACAAATCGCCGTTGTTACTTATCCTCCATTTGAAGTAGTACAGCAACACACCTCTGTTAAAAAATGTGTAATTTTTACGATGTTTAACACTCCCGTGATGTTTACCCTCAGAAAATAACCTAATTATTAATTAACTTATTATTATTATTATTTTTTTTTTTTGCTTTTGTTGTCTCGTAATTATAAAGAAAATACGAAAATTGATATTAAAAAAAAAAAAAAAAACGATAACAGTAAATTATTATCGTCATTTAAGGGATGGGATTTCATTATCAAGTTGCCTGCATGTTATTATTAAATTTTTTATAAAGATTCTTTATTATGTACTTGCTAATTAATATTTTGTTCTTTTACTCAATGAAGTAATTATTATTATTTTTTTAAAATAATGTAATTTTTGAAAAATAATGGATGCACTTAACACAGATCATAACAAAATGGCGGGTCATAACAGTGGCTTTTTGGCTTGTGGGGTGGGGGGGGGGGTGGGGGGTGGAGAGGTTAGGGGGCGGGAGTGAAATTCGGTCACTGACCTATGGCATTTTGAAGGAATCTGTACCGAATATGAATGTCTACTTTTTCAGTTTGTTTATGTTGTGCCACGAATTGTTTTGGCTGCATGTTGTTGTTTCTGCATGGAGAATGCTCACAGGCAAAACGCGAGAAATATGATAAAAAAAAAAAAACCTCCCAAAATTATCGAAAGCTTCAGATGTCGCCTATCGGCAAATAAACCCATATGCAAAGGACGTCCAAATACCTGATTTCGCCAGATCTGTCCACGTTCATTATAATGCATGATTCCTACTCGACCGACATGAACGGGTTCTTAAAATTAATTGCAAAAAATTCGGACCGAATTCAAGTAAAAAAAGTAAATAAATAAACAAACATTGAAGTTCTTCATCGAAAATTGTTTTTAAAACTTTTCAAGACAAGATGATGAGTATTTACAACAAAAAATAAAGAGAAAGGAAGAAAAAGAAATAAAGAAGAACCAAAAACCTGCATTTCAACTCGATTTGGAAGGATTTATCTACAATTGTTCTAATAATTTCTCACAGGAAATGATTGGCATTTCAAAGCACACAATAGCCATACCCTTTACTATGGGTAAGAGAACAAGGTGGTGTTTTCCCATTTAACGCTTCTGGCTGCATTCCAGTAACCGTCTATAACAAAAAAATAAAAATAAATAAATAAATTATAATTATTCTTTTTGTCTGATGACAAAACCCGAAAAACTGTTAAACTGTTTTAAGTAAGAAACGACTGAACATAAAGGTTTCAAATCAACCAGCGATCAAACTTTTTTTAAAATTAAATGTTACTTTAAAAAAGGATACGAAAAGAAATACAGCTTTACATTATTTAATTCACGCCGAAAATCGCATCGATGTAAGAAATGCGAAAAGTTTTAGGGTGTGAAGAGGAGATAACACTTGTATTTTTTCTTCCATATTTTGACGAAAAGTTGAGATTAAATAAGTAGACTACTTAAAGCTGTTTAAGCAGGCAAAGGCTTTTCTTATCATTTTCTTGGCACCACTGGCCGTTAACTTCGCGAGCTTCCCACAAATTATGGGCGGAAATTGCTTAAGTAACTGACGTCAAGAAAAAGAAACACATTTAGCGTCAATTACCCAGGCGCAATTGAATATCATTCATCTTTTGTGGTGTGTAAAATGTAAACAAGCTTATTGATTATCTCCACATGATTATGGTGTGCAGACTGGACTCAAACTCAAGCTGGTTTTATACCAGCCGCTTTTTCTTTTTACTTTTTTTTTAAATCTCTCAAACAAGCTATGAGAAGAAAACATCAAAATAAAAAAGCAGTAGCAATTAAATAAAATGAAGCAATATTAAAAATGCAATTTAAGTGCGCAAGATGTGTAATTGTCCTAATTTTCAGCATTTATGTTAAAGCCGATACTTTATTGCGTAAAAGTAAGACAGCGGATTATATATCCTTCTAGTCTGGCAACGTTTAAAATAATATTAAGGTAGAGAAAAGGTAAGCCGTTTCTAAATGCCTGTGGCAGAAATATACGGCAAAGCAAGAGAGACTGGTTATACTTTGATTGAGAAAATAACCAAAGGTAAACAAACCAACCAACCCGTCTTTTAATAAAAGTATATCCTACAAAAAAATCGCCCTCCTCCAAACAAAATAATTCCACATGTCTTTATTTTGGTACGAAACTTCACAAAACAAGTAAGGCTGTCTAGTCTTTAAAAAAAAACTGCCCCAAGAATGGGAATCTTTTTGGCGCTTTTTGGAGAAATGGAATCCTTTAGGTGCCTCACAGAAAAAAAGAAAGAAAGAAAAAACAATCCAATATTTTGTTTAATTTGAATGTTGTTTACGCATGCTATATTTTTTATGCATCTTCGTTTTATCTGTTTATTTATTTATTTGACGATTTTAGATTGCAGGGACGTTATTGCGTTGTCTGCTGCAGACATGAATTTTTGAAGTATTGTACATCACTTTATATTTATAATACATTTGGTTTTAAAAAAAGATGCAATCAATGCTGTGATACAATCTAGTAACATCGGAAGACAAAATAATGGGAACTGCTACGGCTTAAAATCGAGCAATACATAAAACATTTATCTCAAGTCATTGACTAAAACATAAAAAAATAATACACAAATTAATGAGATATTTTAAAGAGTAAGAACTGGAATAAATTTGTAAAAAATTTCAATCAAATTTAAATACAAATATTTGTAAAACAACATCTTGTTATAACTTTTTCATCAGCATATTTTACCAACCAATAAATAAATAAATAAATAAATATTGGAGTTACAAGCCAACTAGTAATTTACCAGCGTTGCAGAGGTTTCACGTGCTTTTATATCAGTAAGCATTATTTACAGTTGACGCTTCTTTTATTAATATGAAACGTCCCCTAAATCAGGCACTTTTGACTGATTATGAAGTTATGTATTTAATCCATGGTGATCTATAGATGCTTCACAATCCACCGACACGGCATTGCCAACGAGATGGACCCTTCAGTCGCGAAAATAGTCTATTAGCCAAACACCAAAATTCAACAGAATCATCAACAGATCCATACGTTAAGGAGGACACATTACGTCCGCCCGTCAGCGACGACGTTCCGATGCCAATTAAATCGAACGACATTGAAATGCAGCGGAGAAACAGTGCCGCAGACAGTACGTCGTCCGGGGACATGCTTCTTCCGGCTATTACCGTCCCTAATATGCATTCTTCCGCTATGCATCCGTATAATGATATACATAATAAAAACCCAACTTCTCCAATTGCGACAGTACCCAATTTACCAACAATCAGTTCGGAATCTGGCGAAGACAGTAGTATGAATGACAGTAACGACAGTTTGGCGAAAACTGGCCAAACGACAGCTAAAAGTAGCCTATCAACCAATCGCCTCACACCTGTAGAGCAACCAATGAACAACAACATGGAGCCAACCAACGGTCACGTGGGTAATGTAACTACACCACGTGACCAAAATGTCAATTCCAAATCAATTTTAACCAATCAGGGCAGTATACCAGTGGCCAATGGCGGAGTAAGAAAGCATTCGTTAACAGATAAGACAATCGTGGAAGAGAAAGAAAATGGTGATGTTCCACAAAACACGGAAGAAAACGTAAGTTTCAGCTCATTCTTAAAACTAAAATTTGATCTTAAGAAAACCTTTTTATCACAATAGAATTTATGTTTAAATCAAGACCTCATTCTGATGAGCTTGACTGACAACCAGAGAGAAATTCTGACTCAACAGTATTAAACTAAATTTATTTAATTACTTCACAAAATATATTTAAATTTGCGTAAATTTGTAAATGATCTTATATACAAAAGTCATTTTTACTTAAATTGCTATGACGTCATAAAACTCTTGCATTTTTTTTTTTTTTTTTTTTTTTGCATTTTCATTGGGGAATTGACAGAAGGAAGAAGAAGAGGAGGACGAAGAAAAGACCATAAACATGTGTCCCTGTTTGCCCTGCTGTTGTCCTGTGCGCACTTGGCCTCCGGACAGTACCCAGGCCCGAGAAGAAGGCGGAATTGTTAACTGGTTCAAGTTAATAGTACGCTGGGTACTGTTCATACCCGCCTTTCCCTTTGTGGCCCTTTTCTCGTGGACCATTCCCGATTGCTCCAAAGACCATCTCAGGTAAGCAATTAGTGACCAAATCCTAATTCATTCCCTTAAACAAATAATAATTGTTATGTTTAAACATGTGGTGTTCGCCATAGAAACTTAAAAAAAAACAAAAAACAAAGCGATTTTACACACCGTAAATCTGCTGAATTATAGAACGGATTAAAGACCCTGCCACTATTTGTGTGAAACACAGTTAGTCAGGATGGATCACTACAAAAATTTTGAGAAAGCTAATGTGAAGAGCTAAGTTGTTTGGTGCAAAAGCAATGTCAATACGCCGTCGTTACAGAGAGAGAGAGAGAGAGAGAGAGAGAGAGAGAGAGAGAGAGAGAGAGAGAGAGAGAGAGAGAAGCCCTGCACAGTCTCTCTCTCTCTCTCTCTCTCTCTCTCTCTCTGTCCCTGTCTGTCTGTGTGTCTCTATCTCTCTCTTTTTTTTTTTGCCCCATATTCTTGGCTCATATTTGCCTTCCACATCAAAAGCTACCATTAAAAGCAGTGACAAAATGTAACACCAAAACAATGGGCTTAAAATCAATTATTCACACTGTACTCACATCTGATGTACAATATCTCAACGGTAAATCGGCTGATGTGTGAAGAGCAAACATTTCAAACACCATTGAGCTTTGACATCACCGTGTGAATGCTACCACCGAGATTTTCCATCAAGTAACAACAGTCCAAGTCATTAATGGAAAAAATATCGGAAAGCTTTTGGGAGTAAATCCCACACTTTAATGTTTCTTTTCATTGCATTGCGCTTAGTTTACAGCACGAGTAGAACTTTGGCCCCCTTTTTTAAAAAAGGAAAGATAGGAACACCTTCCAAAACTGCTCTCCTGGAACAGGGAGGTCAGCAATTGCAAGAGCTCATTTTAGAAAACATGGATATGAGCAAATGAATCGAATTGCGTGAACGATAAGGAATGAAGAGACTGACTAGAGATATTGCCGTCGAGGAAGCGTTTCGCGTTATTATTATTATAACCATTATTACTATTATTACTATTACTATTATTATCACAATTATTATTATTGCTATTATGGCTATTATTATTATTATTATTAGTAATATTATTATTATTATTATTTTTCGGCTTCAGTGATAGTCACGAATCAATTAAAAATTTAATGATGGAAACATATTTGATGATTTTTTTTCGCATTTTATTATTCGCCGGTGGCAAAAGCAGTTATGATGACAGGATGTCTTGAGACATAAATTCTCCTTGATGTACAGGTTTTTTTTAAAGGTTCATATTGACGTTGATTTTTGCAGAAAATACTACCTACTGAGCTTCCTACTCTCAGTGGCCTGGATCGCTGGGCTCAGCTTCGGTATGGTCACTCTAGTTGGGCGCACCGGTTGTATACTAAATATAGACACCTACATCATGGGTCTGGTTGTTATTGCCGTGGGTACCAGCATTCCCGTAAGTTAACAACGCAGTTCTGTTCATATAAAACAGATATTACACCATGTTGTTTTTTTTTTTTTTTTTTTTTTTTTGTTCTTGTTATTATTTTTTTATTTCATTTTTTTTATTACAATTCTTAAATAGGAAAGCGTGGCAATAAATGATATGGGGATACAAGGGAATTCAATTTAAGCTGCATTTATATCATTCTGGTCTGTTGGAAAAATTTTTGTGTATTCTCCAGCCAGCTTCCCAAACACTGCAATAAATGTCAGGAAAATAAATTGAAAAAACTATCTTAAGTTTCCAATTAGTTTAAAAAAGATTTTTGTATTTCTAAAACCTTTTCTGTATGCTTGAAATATTTTGGTTACAGGACGCGCTAAGCTCGATTCTCGTTGCTAGGGATGGCTATGGAGATATGGCCGTCTCCAACGCCATTGGATCAAATGTGTTTGACATCAATCTAGGGCTGGGGTTGCCATTTATTATCAGAATTGCTATCGATCTGGGAGAACCGATATCTTTATTACACGGGCAGGAGTGGGTAAGTGATGCATCCCAGAACAAGGCATTTTCATTAGTATAGAAACAAGTGACCTAGTGAGTTTGGGATACTTTTAATCCAAATACAACTTCAACAAAAATCTAGTATTTTATTTTGATAGTGCAGTAAGTATTCGGAATATATGGAATGCCATTTTCACATTTATTAGGCAATTATTGATATCAAAAATTAATTTGTGATCTCAAAAATTCATTTTTTATATAGAGAATTGATTTTTGATACCAAAACTTCATTTCTTTGATACCAAGAATTAATTGTTGCTGTCTGTAATTATATTTTTGTTATCTCTAAATATATACTTGATATCAAAAATTGACAGCAAATATTTGAAAAATTTGTCAGCAAAATCTCCCCTTTGAGCTCAATAATTTATTTTCTTTTTATTGATATCAAGAAATTATTTCGGATAAGAGTTTGCATAATAAGACTTTTCATTTCTATTTTGAAGCCTGCAAATGAATTTTTGACCTCAAAAATTAATTTTTTATCGCAAAATGATTGTCTCTTTTTTTATACCTAAAATTCAGAAGCAAATATGAAATAACAACTAGCCCTTGTTCTTTTAATTTTTACTGCACAAAAAGAAGCAGTTCTTCAGCTCAATTATTGTTGTTATTGACTCAATAATTTAATTTTTTATCTCCAAACTTTAAAAGATGATTCTTTAAATTTTATACAAATATATTCCTCCCTTAATATTTTAAAACTGATTTTTTTAATGTCAAAAATAAATTTTTGCCATAAAAAAAATAAATAAATAAATAAAAAAAAATAAGAAAAATAAATAAAAAATAAAAATATTGACAGCAAAATATAAATTCATGAGTTCTACATTGATTTCTTTAATTACATTTTGATGTCAGAAATTAACATTTAATTTTATAATAGCATTAGGTAGAAACAACTATGATGTGCTCGGAGAATGATTTAAAACTGAGCAATCCAATATTGAATTTAATCAAGAGAACATAAACAGAACATAAAAATAAGTACCTTTTAAATTTATTTCCTGCAAAAAAAAAAAAAAAAAAAAAAAAAAAAAAAAAAAAAAAAAAAAAATAAATAAATAACTGATTGTGTTTGAGTTGAAGTTTGTTTCTTTTTTTAGGCTGAATATTATTCAGGCCACATGCCTATCATTCCACATGCCAAATTTGGATTTCTCTTGCTTGTCATTCTGGCTATAGCACTGACAATTTTTGGAGCTGCCAAGTTCAAATTAAATAAATATATAGGAATATCGTTTGTTTCTATGTATGTACTATTTCTGATCTATGCATTCGTGCAAGAGTTATACTGTGTGCGACAATTAGGCATCTATTGCTAAGGTCTGCTGTTGTGAGAGAGAAATTGAACTCCGAGTTAAGAGCAAGTGTGAATACAGCTGAATGAGGACAAAAAAAAAAATAATAATAAAAGCGTCAGGTTCGCACCATTGAGTTTTCACAAACTTCGTGTTGCCGAGGATGAAGAAGAGGTGTAAGCAATATTCACAATGTTGCATCAAAGCTGAGTGGTGAAATCGAACAAGAAGAGAGATTTCTCGTCTCACAGACAGACGGAAGTGAGCGAAAAAACCAAAATGACCAATTAAATATAACCTTTCCCACCTCCACCCCGCTGCTCCCTAGCCCACCCCGTTCCTCCCCATCCTCCCCCCCCCCCCCCCCCCCCCCGACGTCAAATCGGTTCCCGCTATGTTCGTCAAATGAAGAATAAGTTTGAAGACTACAATCACAAAAACTAGCAAGATGAGTGAAGAAGGTAAACAAGAGACTTGTGAATGCGGCCTAAATGCGATGACGTCATCTGAGGACTAACCGAGTTAAACTTCAACCCTTTTTTTGTCAAAATAATTATGCATTATTTATTCTGCACAAAATAAACATTCTGTGTTTATTACGTCACAGTACTGTTTTGTAAGCGTTGCTAAACAGCTTACTGAAAGGGCTGTAAAGATTTTATGTTAGTTTGCTTTGTTCTTATTTCTGGTCATTGTTGTTTTTTTATATAAAAAATAAATAAACAAATAAAACTAGACAGTATTAGAGAAGTGCTGTGATACATATATGTACTACTTATTCATTATTCATCCTCTTAACTATTGGTTACTTTGTGTACTTTTGTCAAGAGTACTACGTGAAAACGGAATTGTAAATAAAAATTACACGAAAAAAGGGAAGGTTTGAAAGATAGGGCGAAATGTGCGCATTTGTTAAACGTTATCCAACAGACTAGAAGTTCTAAGTAAGATGGACCGGACAAAGATTATGCACCTGATTTCAAACGCAATTGCCTGCGCTTCCGTTAATACTAAATTTAAATGTTTCAAAATTGAAATATAATTGTAGAAGTAGCATTTTTTGCGAGAAGAAAATGTTACGAATGGACACCGGAAAAAAAAAACTTGTAGGATATTTATTATTGCTATTATTATTATGCTGCGAATTGAACAAAATTGCATTTTCTACAATTCTGTTTTTTTTTTTTTTTTTTTTTTTTTTTTTAGGGGGAATTTTTGGGCATGGATTAGATCCGCGAAAATAAAGTCCTCGCCAAATTTCTACTTCTACAGTAACACGTTTTTTTTTTTTCTTTACTACGACTTCAAAGTGTTTCATTGTCAAGGCCAAATCTTACTTTTTGTGAAATCTTTCTCATTTTCATGATGAGTCACAAGAAAAATGCTAAGCATCTCAGTTCATTCGCGATAGGAAAGCTATTTGGCTTCTATAAACTTTATTATATATATATAACTTTTTCAAGTACTTTTAGAACTGATAAATTTTCTTTTTATTTATTATTTTTGTCAATTGAGTCGACAACATACCTCAGATATATTTTTTTGAGATGTAGACTTAATTTAACTGACCCCCCCCCCCCCCCCCCCGCCCCCCACCCCGGTAAAGAAATGTGTGTATGAGCTTCAGAAAGCCCGGATGTGACCCCACCCCTCATTCTCCTCAAAAAGACCTAACCGATTTTGGCCTCTAGGTTAAAGCATACATTAAAATTCTGCTTGCCCCTTATCACCCCCCCCCCCCTTTTTTTTTTATTAATGTTATTATTATTTTCAAGTGATTCTCCAGGCAAAATAAAAAAAAAAAAAGGTCTGCTCTGCAACCGCCTTTATTCAACAATTTTTTTTCGTACCCAAACTAACAGGGAGTTTTACTAAAATAAATGCATGTATAGCGTTTGGCATACAACCGTTAAAAAAGGCCAAAGTTCAGCATTTTGTTTGTGTAACACACGGGTCAAAAGTGTGTGGGTCTATGTGTGTACGAGCTAAAACACAAAATGAAATCCACAGTGGTCAGACAGGGGATGTAATCACAAAATATGTCCCTTGATCTTTTTTTTTTTTTTTTTTACACTGTGAATACAGATTTGTTGCTGGTCTATCGTATCAAAGGTGTAACCTTCTGCAGATAAAGTTTTATGTGATTTTTGTTACACGAGTCATTGTTTGTTTTGTCACTTTTTTTTTAAACTATATGTTATCAATGTTTGTTACATAGTTACAAACAGCATAATAAAAATACTTATTGTCATCAATTTGTTACATGTAAACAAAGCATAACATATGTTGTACATATATTTATAGAATATGAATACGTTATTGAATATTACGAGTGTTGTGTTAATCCATTTAAATGTATATATAAATAAATATATTGACGCATAAAATCACCATTATGCTGGTAATGTCAAAACAAACGAAAAGCTCAAACAGCATAGGAGCTGGCAGGGTTTTTTTTTGTTTTTTTTTTGAATTTTTAATTTTTTTTAGGGGGGGGGAAGAGGTCAAAACTCGATAGCTAGTAAAGAACCGCAATCCGTGGCATCGGCCCAACACTAGGATGACTATCTTTTTTTTTCAGTTTAACAATAAAAATTGAGCAGAGAATTAGCTATAGGCACACAAAGGGCTTGCTTTGCAGCCGACAAAGTGTTTTTTTTTCGGGCGTGGGGGGGGGGGGGGGGGGGGTAGGCAATAACTGTATTGAGTTATTACTTGTAATTAAGTGAAAGTATCGCTTTCACTATTGAAAATAATTAAAAATAAGTAGAAATCCTGCATTGCAAATAAAGAGAAAGTGTGAAACTAAAACAAAAAATGCGTTTATTGACTTGTTTTATTCATTTCGTGTACATTTGTTTAGCTTTTACACACAACGCAACCCGCAAAATGGGGTAGGTTAATAAGGTGCGTTATTCCGCCCTATCAATGCCCCCCTCCCACCCCACCCCCAACACACATATCCTTTTCTGTGTAAAAAAGACGCCCTTCTTATCGCTCTTGTAACAACAACCATTCTCAGATAGGTCTACAATTGGCAAATTGCCAAACTCTTACATTTCTAAATTGATTTTTTGACACTGAATGAGCAGTGCCCAGCGCCCCCAACAATATGCTTTACGAACAACCCCCCCTCTCCCCTCCCCCGACCCGCCACCCCCCCCCCCCCCCACCCCACTGCCCATTCGCCAGGAAAACATCGTCGCAACTTATAATTTACGTATAACCACAGCGGTATTTCCACTGGTGGCCATCTCTCATCAGCCTGTTTATTCACATATAACCACAATCTTGATAACGCTACTTGCACCATTTACATACTAACCGCCATGGTAACGTCACATAAACATGGATCGAGGCACTTGGGACTTAAAACAGCTAGCTTCTTGGACACCGTCTTCGCAACAAGCACAATACTCACTCGATATACTGAATAGCCAATGACCTGTTTCTGTCGCGAAGCATCTCGTTGCAAAATGAAGGCCAATTCAAAAAAAAAAAAAAAGAAGTGTTACAGTTTTGTTGTTAACAGTTTATTATTTAAAATAAGAATTTATGAAGCAAATAAGAAATCAGATATTTTTTGTCATGGGTGCACTACCGCATTTTACGACTACGGTAGTTTATTCCGGAATAGACTACCGACCTTCAAATCCTTTAAATGGAACGTTTTTGAGTAATTTTAAATTTAAATATTATAAAACCTGCAAGTAATATATGCTACAATGTAATATGTATGAAAATTTTAAAACGTTCTATTCGAGAGAACTTTTAACTTCGGTAGTCTATTCCGGAATAGACTACAGAAGTCGTAAAATGCGTTAGTTCACCCATGACAAAAAATATCTGATTTCTTATTTGCTTCATAAATTCTTATTTTAAATAATACACTGTTTTTTCTCCTTCGCCAGTGGCGACGATATATGGGAGAGAAGAAAAGCACCAGGTGCTATGATATGGCCTCCCCCTCTAGTCTCTTCCTGCGAAATTCAGCCACTTTGGCTATCCAACGATCCCATTTGGCATCCACGCTCTCATAAAACTGCAAAATGAAAGCAAAAGTAAAAGGTAAGTGAACTGAAATAAACAGTGAATTGATTTATATATATATATATATATATATATATATATATATATATCAGTTCACTATTTATTCCCACGCTTTTTAACACTGATTTCTCTCTTTTAACACATCAGTCCTACAGCCCTCCAATTCACAGTGCTAGTAGTAACAGTAATAATAAATAAGTTATTGATAAATAAATAAATAATAATAACAGTAACAACAATAATAAATCAACAAACAAATAAAATAATAACAAGACCATTTCAGACAAATTCACACCTGTAGGTCTGTACTAAATGCTCACCAAACCGCAGCACAAACAAAACAGAACTTACTATTGGACCTAAAAGCGAATCTCTATTTTTGTAGACAATATTTTTCGTCAGATTTTCAATGGTGGATGTGGCGCTAAAAATAGCCGATTCGTGGGAGCTATCCACACTGTGTGCAGCTTGTTTAGGCTAGAAAAAAAAAAAAAAAAGAACAGAATCAATTCTAAATTTTGAATGTTTTTTAAACTGCCTTCTTCATTTACATTGTTTTCTGTTTTTAAAGAAAATTTAAAGAGCCCTTAGCCAACAAAAAAAAATCCCTTAAATCTGCACAAAACAAACTTTTCGGAATGGTATTTCCCAAACGATGCCGACTAAAACAATATATTTTTCTTCTTTTTTTATTTAATTATTTTTATGCTGTTTTTTTATTATTCATCAATTTATTTATTTGTTATATTTTCTTCTGCTGTTTGTTTTTTTTTAATTTATTTTATTTATTTATATTTTATTTGACGTCACCCATACCAGTGAAGAATAATATGCACAGATGTCACAGGAAAAGTTGCTTGAAAATTTTATTTATTTATTTTTTTATTTATCATTAATTTTTTCGCTGTATTTTATTTTATTTTACGTTATCCACGCTAGCAGTAAAGAATATATAGTGAGATAACTATACGAAAAATTACCTGACTTCTGCTTGACGTAAAATCCTGCTGCACAAATGCCCCGGCTTCGATATCCTGGATATTCTTTGCCCGGTCCTGCTGCTGCTCAAAACTCAACACTTCCGGTTTGATGCCGACGTTGCTAGGCAGCAAGCCCTGCTCTCGCAATTTTGCATCAGTGGCAGCTGAGCAAAGGTGATAAAACGGACAGCAATGTAAATCCACTGTTTAAGGAGACTTATCAACTGTGGTCGTATTCACAAAAGTTAACTGTCCAGTTAACTGATTCGGCTAACTGCTCCGTTGGCAACCAGAACATGCGAACGTACATTAATAAATTGACCTTGTTTAAAAAAAAAAAACAAAACAAAAAAAAAAAAAAAAAACAAAAAAACATCAACCTAAAATTATCTACGTCATATAGCTAGATCAAACGATGACTGCTTCTGGGAGCACAGTTAACTGCACAGTTAACTGCACAATTAACTTTTTTGGATACCGGAGCAGGGACACATTGTCCTCTAAAGGTAGCTTCGGTTCCTCGTTTTTCTGGCAATAGGGCGACTGGATTTCTCCATATTTTGAAGAGGGAAAAATTATTGAAACAAATCAAAACAAACAGATCAATCAATAATATCAACGGGTCGGCAATTATATATATATATATATATATAGGGTTCGCGTTGGCTGGGTTTTTGTCCACTTTTTTGGGCATTTTTTACGAAATGACTCACTTTTTCGGAACCCACCGAAATGACTCACTTTTTCGGAACCCACCGAGTCTTTCTGGACCCAACTGAGTCACATATATATATCGAACGAACTGACATACTATAAACAGAACAGAAGCAAACCTGCAGCTTTTATGGCCATTTTCATTCGCACTTCATTCTGCTCAGGCAGAGACTACAAAAAGGAATAAATAAACAGATAGATACAATTATTTACTCATCTACGTTCGTCAAACACCGGTCATGTCTATCCACTTTTACTTTTTCGTCAACGAGTAATTACCTAAACTTATTTTAACTATGAGATATTTATCTTATTGGTTTTATTTATCGGGAAATTTACATTTTTAATGATAAATTTAATATTCTACTCATTATATAACTCAAACTATTATTATTTAATTAACTAATATCTAATTTATGGACATTTTTAAAGCAGGAATAATTTATAAAAAGTTACCATTTCCTGAAATCCTGGGATGCTCAAGCATGGATCCCTAAAAAATCAATTGAAAAGTAAAGTTGTTTGTAGGTAAAATGGTGCACAGCAATCAGGTAGGATCACGGCAATGAGTAAATGATTTACAGCAATCAGGTAGGATCATGGTGATAACATTGGTACGTGCAGAGGCGAGTCACTCATAGGCATTAAGTGTTAAACTATTCAAGGAATCCCGGTACGACGTATGAGTGGTTTGAATTTTTTATTTATTTTTTTAGGGGGGATACAGTGTAACCTTGTTATAACGACATAGCTGGTATCCAATAATTATGTCGTTATATCCGATATGGCGTTATAACCTGTGCTTTTCAACAGCCAAAAAGCTTAGATGTGACCATTAAGTTATATCGGTAAGCACTATGTCGTTATACGCGATGTCGTTACAAACAGCTTCTACCGTCCTTCAAATCAAATAACAACGGTTTCTCTGATGTCCTGCATCATCTAAATTCTCAAATTATATCTAAAATAAATATTTTTTTTTACGAATAAGCACTTCATTTTTTTTTCAATTTGATGTAGAAACAACTCAGTGTATAAAACTAACAGTAGTGGCCCTCCTTTATTGTGTATGTTTGTGGACTGTCTAAGCGTTTCACGACTAGTTCTTGCAGCTTACAGCTTTGAATATTCTGAGCATAGCATACATACACATTTTCTAGAGCAGCCTTTTCTTTCTTCGGATCTAAAGACCTGGACCGCGATCTGTTTCTGAAACACACCCCCAAAGAGATATAAGACAGGGTTGAGACTTCGTAAAATTTTCTGGTCGCACTCCGGGCGACCAACTATAAAAAGTTAGTCGCCCGGCACAAAGGTTAGTCGCCCGGCGCAATTTTTGCAAAATTTACCTGAAAATACTAAAAAAAAAAGTTGGTCGCCACGGGCAACCGGGCGACCGAGAAATCTCAACCCTGTAAAAGTGCGGTTAGGACAAGATACAACTCAGCAAGTAAGTCGTGCAGCGAAAATAGGAGAGCTTGCGTAGAAAAGTTACTTCCGAGTGCTAGCCAGTGGCTGCATAACACCGAGAACAGTTTACTTCCCGTGGTCTATCCAAAGGCGTTTCTAACAGACAAGTCAAATGGGAAATAAACTTTCTAGCTAAGGTGTCTGTTAAATAAAAAGAATCGGAAAGTGGGAAAATTACCTCC
Organism: Protula sp. h YS-2021; assembly: GCA_949752745.1. Lineage (NCBI taxonomy): Eukaryota > Metazoa > Annelida > Polychaeta > Sabellida > Serpulidae > Protula > Protula sp. h YS-2021. The sequence continues at coordinate 8,948,994 of OX457034.1, forward strand.
TGGAGCGGCTGCGAGATCCACTTCGAGATCGTGTATTCCTGCGTGACCTTGAACCCGATCTTCGGCGTGATCTAGAGACTGAACTATTTCTCGACCTTGACCTCCGATAGCGCGACCTTGAAAACGTAGACGACCTTGACCTCGACCGCCGACCACGTGATCTGGAGCGGCTTCGGCTGTACTTCCTCCTCTCTGCATTATGCAATACTGAAGAGTTTAATCTTACTGTAATAACAACTGCGTTAGCTGAAAGTTGTGTTTATCGTAACTCAGTAGACGTATACCTTCTTCACTAGGATATTTTCTGAAACTTGCTTCTAATTTTTAATCTCAATCCACCCTTTTTATTGTGCTTTTGCCTGTTTTGCAACTACCTTAACTCGCCTTTGTACAGCAGTATGTTATTTTTTGATTAAGCGCGTAAGCGTTTGTTCTTAACGCACGTTGAACCCACTGACCCCATTATTCGCGTGACTATACCTCTTGAATAGGAACGTCGCCTTCTACGTGACCTTTCACTTGACCTGAAAAAATTACAAGAGCTAATTTTGCAGGGACTCATTTAGGAAAAATGAAAAGTGCGTACTGGCACGCACCCCGGTCGAAAAACTGCGTACCACCAACGTAAAAAGTGTGTACCAATATATACACAACTGGCCTGGTGATAAGAGATATTAATATGCTCAAAATGTCCGCCCGAAGGGCGGAAAAAAATCCAATCTTGCAAACGAAATGATTAAATTTGGCAGGTACAATATGTACGAATGGTACGCAGTGCCCTGCTAAAAGTGCGTAACCCTCTCTCTGAAAGTGCCTACCAATCGCCAAAAGTGCGTACTGTACGCAGCCCAAATGAATCCCTGATTTTGCGTATAGTATACGAAACGGGTTGAAAAAGAATGTTTGAACCCTGTCAATTTTTATTAAGTCAAGTGTGAGAGAACAAAATTTTATCAGAACTTTTTCATGTGCAGTGAAAAGCATATACATTAAATAAACTTTAAATCGCAAGTATAGAAGTAACTCCTTTTGATACAGTATTTTTACACATTAGGGCTGCGCAAAACTTTACGTAAAGCCATTTCAATTCGATTCTGATGGTACAAGACATAGAACAACGTATCTCTTTTTTACGTGTATCTGACCCTCGTTGGAAACTAAATTTAGTGCGATTACAGATATTCTGACCGCCAGTAACATCTAAGCAACATGCTTTAACCAAGCTCTTGACTGAAACTTAGGTTAGGTAAACAGGTACCTCGATCGTGAGCGCGAGTGCCGCCTGCTTTTCTTCTTTATCTTCTTTGATTTCTTGCTGCGTTTTCTCGAGTCGTCTGAACTGTAACTACGCGACCTATGAGATAAGACACATCACTTAAACTGTAAACAACAACAGATTACTTTCACACACAATCTGATAGATTATCAATATTAAATGCCAGCGTTTCAAGCTAGCATTTGACTCCTAAATATTAATTTTTTCGCCTGACATTTCAGCACTGTCCTTTACACAATTAAATAAGTTCAGAGCATATATCTACTCAACCCTTTTTCTTATGCTTTTACTTCAACAACTTTAAAAGTTACAATCATTTGTTTCTTTCATTCAGAAGATTTTACGTTGAATATTTTTATGTCTAATAAAAATTCCAAAACCTTTTCTTTTTCTTCTTCGCCTTCTTATAATCGTCATCACTGTCTGTTGAATATCGCCCCATCGTTCAACTATAGATGCAAAAAATTCTTCTAGAGCTGCTGCACTTAAATAAATTGTACGGTACCATGGATAAGTCCTTGAGTGACTGGAATAGACCACCGACAAAAGTTGGCTGGGGCAAAAAGCATGGCTGAAATTACAAGTTAAATGTTACGGGTATACGCCAATTTCTCTCTATCAGTTAATTGGGTGTATTTTTACAGGCAACATATAATCCCTTTGTTAGAAACTGGAACATAAAGGTTGTTTCACATTCACTGTCTCTGAAAAACGATACATGACGTCAAAATGACGAAACAACATGGCGTAGACACATTCCAAATGAGATAGGTATCTGAAATCAGGTACGGTTATATCCGAAAATCTTCAATTACCGCTCACAGAAAAAAATTTTTTACACGTGAAACATCGATTCGCTATTATTTGCAGTATCATGCGAGTCGCATTCGAACAGAAACTTAGTTATGTCATTATTTTTAACTAAAAAGGTTAAACACATGAGAACCACATGTTGTCGCCATGTTGTGACGTCACACAGAACTGTATCTGACCGTATCCCGGAAGTTGAACTAGGATAGAAAAAATGGCGTCGAGATATTCTATTTTTTTTTCGATCTGCCATATTTTTTTCGAGACTCTCTAGAGAACCGTATCTGAGTGAATGAGAATCACGGATACAAACATCTGAACTCAACTACAGCGGTTCGGTATGATGTGTGTAACTACAGCTTATCTAGTGGCTAGCGTTTCTTGAAGCTATCACACAGCCTGGGATCTGAAATAGTGTGTGGGCGATAATACAAATTTATAAAATGCTACCTTTTTGTTTCAAGGCAAAGGATTAAAACCAGTAAACTAATAACAAGTAATACACTTCTCGTATTTCTGTGCATAAATTTTTGCACAATTGATTACTACTTCAAGATACAAACTGCTTTTAGTTAAAAACAAGATACTACTATTCTTACTATATACCGATCGGTTCGTTAAATATACTAAAGCACAGCTTTGATAGGCAGTCCTTCATAAAAGTCATAAGTCGTAAAATTATTTTAAAAGTTATTAAAAAAATAAGATTGCAATTGTAATTCTTTGAATATAAAACGCACAATAGACTTTCCAATATAACATTTTTATTATCCCGCAAATAGAGATTGAAAGGTTTATTTTACACATGGGTGGTTTGAAATTGAGCGGTCATACAACGGCCGTGTGGTGCTGAGGATTTTAGACACCCTGAACACCATCGATTTATTGCTTCTGTTTTGTTGGCTTAAAGTCCTTTGAAAGATGTGTCTTCAGAAATTCTGAGAGAGCGTAATCGCATTGTAGGTTCGCTATTGTCCGTCCTCGAGAAATCAACTGCTTTGGTCCAGGACGCTTCGGTCCTTTTATACAAAGAAACCTTGAGAGATATATGTCTGAACGAAATAAGCAAAACCGCCACAGGATCCCTAAAATTTCAAAGGGTGCTGTAAACTAGATACAAATCTAAGTCGTTAAATTCTAGACGTTTCGGACAGCCTGGTTGAAAATAAGCTTGAATTAGCATTGCACCGATACAAGGATGCATAGTGAATTTGAAACAGAATACTTTATACAACAAGAAATAGTGTCATAAGGGTAAACAAGGAAATGAAGTGACGTTTCGGATTTCTGAAAACAAAACGGCGGAATGGGTGATCCACTTGATACGAACACGACTGAAACTCCGGGACTTGTAAACATTACAACAGGATTCAATAACCTGTCTACAACTGTTGCTGATGGATTGTCTAAAAAGAGTACCGACAAGCTCGAATGTACTTACTTCGGCGGCGACCAGCACAAATGCGTGAGTCTTTCAATGTTGTGTACCTACCGTACAAGAAAATACACTGCGTAGAAAAAAAATAAATCGTGATTTTTTTTATGCTGATTTAAATCAATATTCAAATCACGATTTAGATCAACTGAATTAAATCATATCAGCCCTTGGTTACGATCTAGCGAGTAGTGAGGTTCGGGTATGTACGAGTACAAGTATACGAGTACTCGTAAGCGAATGCCTAATCTTGCTTTGTGAGTTTCGAATAAAACGCCCAAGAAGCTGTTTCTCTGTAAAGGAGCTGAAAAAAACGTGGAAAAGTGCCGCAAAACTCGCAGTTCTCGAACGAAATTGTGCTCGCGGAACTGTACTGAAGCGTACACTCAAACTCAGACATCTTTGTAAAGACGACTTTCAGTTTAAATTTAATTTTGTGTTTTCACATGCAGGATGTTGTTATCGGCGTTAAGAGAGGGATGGCATGCCTTTCTCTCCTAGGCTGGTAGGCATTGTTTGACATTTAAGCAATGTTCTCTTTTCACATTAAATTTGAAATATCGCAATAAGAAATTTATGAAATTCAATGATGTAATTTTTAAACAGTTCATATATGTAATGTGCGCCTGTTTAAAATATTATTAATTGCAACCTGCGTTTGTATCCCTGCGCAAATCATGACTTTCTGAATGTTGTAATGTCTCATACGTAATAAATATGACCCATGCTAATGTTATTCATTGTTACACAATTATGCATTGAGTTTTTATATTGTTTCCAGTATATTCGTTATATTTGTGATCTGGCTGTTCAGGAAGTACACAATTTTTGCACAGGTAGATCATAGTTTTTCTTTATATGTTGACAAACCAAACGCCTAAACGCTTGCAATATTTGTTTTTATGCACAGATTTATTTTCATAATTAATGTGTCATTAAGTTAAGACAAAACTTTAACAGAACATCAGTGTGTTATATTTTATTATGCCCTTTTATTCTGCCGTCTTGTTTTAGAATTGAGTGTGTGGGGGTTGTGTTGAAATCTAATTTGCAATCGTGAAATTTGTAGTAAACTTTGTTTCAGAGACTTATTTTGTGCCTGTCAATTGCATCGCTGTTCAGCAGTATTTCGTACATCATGGTAAGAATTCCCCCAAAAGTCACTTGAAAAAAAAAAAAAAAAAAATAGCGTAAAAGTGACTGAAGCTTTGTCATTTTTCATAGAGTGAAGTTTTTGGACAGTAATACATTGTTAAGATTTACGAGATGGATATCATTGCATATTAAGTTTTTGATTTCATATTTTTATTTTTTTTTGCCAAGGTTTGGTATAAGTTTGTGTTGTCTTTTTGAAAACATTTTCTTTTTTATGAGCATGGAATTTTATGAAAAAGGATCGCTCTCCGTTGTAGCTGAAGCATCTTTGCAAGAAGTAAAGGTTACGGATAAAGCGATATATTTGAAAGAAGTACTTTATAACAGTAAAATAAAACTTTGGATTAACAGAATATCATGTTTCCTAGAACATAAAACATATAGGAAGCTTAATGGCATTATTTTAATAGACCGGTGTTAACCTAGGTGAAGGTTAGTTATTGTTTACGTTTAAATTCGCTTTGTTCACAGGGGGACTTGTATCCCGAAGGGAGCCTTTGCAGTTTTCAAGCCTGGATGGTCACTTTCTTCGGTGTGTAACATTGGTGAAAAGGCTCGAAAAAAAAGAGAGAGGAGCATTGGCTAATTGAAGTTTCCATGTTTATTTACTTTTTAGTTTCATTTTATATGAAAAAAAAATGTTACTACATGAAACATTTAAGGAATGACCGTTTGGCACGTTTAAGCAATGACAGAATGTAAGAATTGCTTTCTGAAGCGACTGAAGCAAAATTTAAATTTAAGACGTCACTTTCCTTCTTTCCGTTCAGTGGGGTTAATAATTGAAAATGTATTGTAAAGCCTAAAAGGCTTGTACGATGCAGTGTTGAAGTTGGAGATGAGAAACAAAGGACAGAATGCCTGTGAAAAAGTGTGAACGTTATTTCGTAAAGATAAACGTAGATAAATGTATATTGCGATTGGCTTATGTCCATCCCTCCCACCCCCGGTATGCGAGACTCGCATTGGAATAACTGCGTGGATTTTTTGCTAATGTCCAGATTGGGTCGTGCTTTTGATACAGATTAACTTGATCTTGGCCGGTCGCAATGTCCCTGGACATTCTTGTTTTTTTCACTCTCCAGATTGGGTCGTGCTGTTCTGGATCTGCTGTATAACTTTTAACCTCTATCATTCTGTCTTTAAAATGACCCGCACTGAGAAGTACGAATGGTGAGTTCACTCCCAAGCTTTCTTCGTTGGTCTTGATTTAGTCGTTGAGCTTCGAGTCATTTTGGCTGTTACAGGAAATATTGCAAAAAAAAAAAAAAAACTAAAATAAAATAAAAAGATTATAGTAAAGTAAAGATGTTTTATTTATTACTAGAACTGTATCAGACAATGTAACAATCAACTCATATCTGCGGTTGGAGTAGGATAAATATTGTTCCGAGAAAAAAAAAACAATGGAGTGGGATAGGGGTAGATGTTTATAAGAGTCGTTCCAATACAAAGTTTACACATTTTTTGTGTCCTGCAGGGTGTACCACGTGCTCAGTTGGGGTGTGCCATTTTTCATCTCATTCCTACCGTTTATTGACAAAATGTACGGACCAGCTGGACTCTGGTGGTAAGAGAAAACAAACAAGATTGAAAAGAAGAAAGAGAGAGTTAAAGAACAAAAAAAAAGAACAAGCAAAAAAAAAAAAAAAAAACCAACAAACCAAAGGAGTGAAAAGAAACTGGAAAAATAAGTACGGTTATTATTTTAAAGAAGAAAAAAAAAAAAAACTGATGTTAAGAAAATCACTATTTGGAGAAGTAAGTATGTGCGCCAAGGAAAATATGTGGTGTCAGGTTTTACGTAAATATTTTTTTTTTTGCAGTTGGATCAAAAACGATTGGAAATGGCGGTTTGGCATGTAAGTAAATTATTATTATTATTATTATTATTATTATTATTATTATAATTATTATTTGTTTTCTGTGTATCACTATTTGTGGTCGCCACATACTTCAAATACTCATTCCAGTTGGACATCTCCCTCGTTTTCATTTTTGAAAGTCGTACCGGAAGTGAAACATCATTGAGACTAGACTGTATCTATGTGGTGAGAGCAAATCGACACTGAAATTTAAAAAAAAAAAAAACAGCAATGCCACACTGGTTTTGTACATATATCATAGCGTGTGATTGTGATTTTCTTGCAGGTGGTACTTTCCTGTTTTTTTCATCATCATAGCTCTGTTCATCGCGTACACTTACATCATCATCAAGGCCAGACAAAAGGTAAAAACACTCACTCACATTTTTTTCCTCCAAATAATATGTGAATGTTCACCAAAATTTTTGTAAAGATTGCACTATTTTTTTTTTCGAGTTTGCGTGACTCAAATTTTATCTTTGTAATTAACCTAATTTTATAAAATTACACACGTTAAGCTGCTATTTTTTTATTTATAGAAGGGAGATTTCGTCGCATTTTATTTGTCGCTCTTTCACGTGAAGTTACACTTTTTACTCAAATTTGAAGTTAGATTCTTGGCAGGAAGTGGAGGAGGGGGGTGGTGAATAAATGAGTGCTTCGCGAGACAATTGAATTCTTAACTGTCCTTGAAAACGGTTTTCTTTATTAAATGTTTTTTAAGCTAAGAAACAATTGCAGTGAATACGTCGAAAGTTTTAGCCATAAATCAGACGAGGTGTTTTTTTTTCTATCTTTTTCTTTATGTGTGTTATTCTAGGTCAAAAACTGGGAAGGCCTGTACGATCCGGCCGTGGAACGAAACAAGGTAATCTCTCTTTCTATTCATTCACACAGTTACTCAAAATGAGTTGATTTTATTTTGTCAACAAATAAATAAGCGATAAAATACTAAATGTTCATGAAATAAAACACAAAATTTTCAACAAGCATTTAGTACTCATTGGAAGTTCATTCAGTGAGATGTTTCTCTTTTATATTAACTAAGAAAAACTTGGGATTTTTTTTCTTTTATTTTTTTTTTATTCAAAAAGTTACGTGGAAGTTTTCAAGGACGTAGAATTTCACAATACTGTGGGTCACAATCTGAGACAGCTTGATATCTTTGTGCCATTTTAACATCAAATTTTCATTTATTTATTATTTATTTATTTTTTATTTTGCAGAAACTGTTACAGGATGAAGTGAAACCTTTAGCAGCGTACCCGTTTATTTATCTTTTTGTCCACGTGTTCTCAATCATCAACAGGTCAGTTGCCATGGCATCGTGCATCTCCATGGTAACTGCGCTGTGCGTTGCCATAGTAACAGTAAAGCAAATCATATTCTCAGCCGGAATTTCCCGTTGAAAATGTTGAAAGTTTCAACAGAATTGCGTGAATGTTTCATAATCCTTTCGACAAATAATTGGACAACATTTTCAAGTTATATAAACTAGTTGCGAAATACCTTAGTAACCCTAATCTCTTGTTAAAAAACCAAACAGATTAAAAACAAACAAACAAACAAACAAAATGTAAACAAATAATTTTGGGTCGGCAGGATACAAAATGCAGTGTCTGACGATCCAGTATTTGCTTTAGTACTGCTGCACGCTATGAGCGTTCCTCTCAACGGTAAGTGCACTACTTTTTGGCGCTAGAATTTCTCACAACGGTAAAAGCACTACTTGTTTCGCCCTAGAATCTCCCACAATTTTCAGCGCAGTACTTCATCATGGTAGAATTTCTCGCAGCTTTGCAATGCTGTATGTTGTAGTCTAGTACTTAAAAACTTTTGAGGCGCCCTTTTTTTGGCGCAAGAATTTAAGCGCACCACTTTTTGTGCCACGGATTCCTCTCACCTTTCTTGGAATGTCTATCAAAACTGTATGTGTCCGCTTGAAATCATTTAGACGCAAAGGAACTACTATTTTGGCCCAGGAATTTTCGTCCTTTCCTTTGCCGTGGCCCCACGCCGTTTCCAGGTGGAAAACTCAAATAAAGCTCATATAAAGCACATTTAACTTTGAGTAGAAAAAGTAATAATGGTGCGTAAAATGACAGTGCCATACAGAAGTATTAAATAGTTTTAACTGCACAACTGTTTACAGGAGTAAATATCATTACTCGGTATGGCTCACTAGAACATCAGTATATAATAAATGGCTCTTTTGCAGGTGCTATTAACGCAGTAGTATTCAGTTTTGACAAAGATACGCGGGGAAAGTTACGACCTTCGCAGATAAGGGTACGTATGATATATGTATATATATATATAAGAAAAACAAATCTCACCGGAGACCGCCATTGTACGCGGACTATTTCAGGCACTGCTGCCCATGCATAAATTGTTCTGTTGTGTCCTTCCTTTATTTTCACTCAGGAAAGGAAAAAAAAGCAGAAAATAAACTAAGATCACGTGTTTTTTTTTCGCTGTATAAATGTGCTATTTCCTTAACTGTTTCAACACAACCCAGAATATTTGTTGATTTGGTTATTTAAAAACTAAATGCGATGATTTTGTTACATATTTTTTTTTTTTTTTTTTTTTTTTTGTTATTTCGCCTGTCATTGAATGACACCGTCTCATCCATAAACGTCTTTTTTCGAGTTTTGTTGTGTAAATAATTCTGTGATATTTTGCACGCCTTGAAAAGCACTGATGTTATTTTTGTCTGTTTGGCTGCTTAATAAATAATATTTATGTAATCAAGAATATATCTTTATTGAAGCACACTTATGTATATATTCTTTACACAACATAGCCTAAATATTTCTGTGTTAAATTGTATTCTGACAGCTGCACTTTTTGACAGCTACAGCTGCACTTTATCACTGGGCTCTTAATAGGGACTCTTAGTCGCAGAAAAATAAAAAATAAGTGTAAAAAATACCATAACAGGATCCCCTTTACAATCTGGATGTTACCTTTCTCCATCTGTTCCCCTTCATGAATATGATATAATAAAAACAAAAAAAAAAAAAAAAAAAAAAAAAAAGCTGAAAAAGAAAAATCAAACAGAAAACCAAAAAAAATCAAAGGTCAGTACAGCATGTGCGTTTTAAATAATGTAAGTAGAGTTAGACGGGAGCGACAGCAATATTTAGGAAAAAAAATACTGTATAAAATGAACCTGCACCTACTGTCACATCTTAACTTTTTTTCTTCTGCTGATTTCTGATTGGTGTTCATTTCGTCACACTGCTCTGTGACGTCACACTCAGGGTGTTGTTGAGAACGCGCATGCGCTGTCCACGTGGGCACATTTTTGACGTCACATACCTGATGTATACCGCGTCACGGGGGGTTGGGGTGGGGGAGAGGGACCATACGGCCATATTCTCAATCAGGTACAGAATTTCCGCACAAAAATTACCTATAATTAATAACCGTTTAATTTCAATACTGTTATCTGATTGAGGTGATCGCCGTCTGGGCGCTTTTCACTCTCCTGTGTGACGTCATTTTTTTAATCTTTTCGTTCTGTGTTATTTTAAACTGTTAAAAAAGCGTTTTGGTCTAAAAACAGAAACTGAAACAAAGGCACAGACAAATGGGCGATATGCCGGATTTTATTGTTGACACTTGACGGAGACTTAGTGTTGACACTTGACGGAGACTTGTATTGTTGACACTTGACGGAGACTTTTATTGTTGACACTTGACGGAGACTTTTATTGTTGTCGCTTGACGGAGACTTTTATTGTTGACGCTTGACGGAGACTTTTATTGTTGACACTTGACGGAGACCTAGTGTTGACACTTGACGGAGACTTTTATTGTTGTCGCTTGACGGAGACTTTTATTATTGACACTTGACGGAGACTTGTATGTTGACACTTGACGGAGACTTTTATTGTTGACACTTGACGGAGACTTTTATTATTGACACTTGACGGAGACTTTTATTGTTGACACTTGACGGAGACTTTTATTGTTGACACTTGACGGAGACTTGTATGTTGACACTTGACGGAGACTTTTATTGTTGACACTTGACGGAGACTTTTGATGTCGAAAGGAAAATAAATTGTAAGGAAAAAAAACAAAGGCTGGACTTGTGACCAGTTTAAGAACCACACTGGAAAGGCGCATGGGCGACATTTTTTAAAGCATTTCTAATATCCAAGGCTGAAATCAACCAGATGAGCACTCGTGGTCGGGGGGGGGGAGCTGATCTAGTCAGTGACTATATGAATAAGCAGTTGGTCGGCTTGAATGGTTGGAGAATGCATTTTTTTTTCAAACCACTGAATGACTCCATTTTCATTAACATTTGAGAACAAAAATATTTCAGATAGAAATATTAAACCTTTGAAATTATGTACATATTGAAGTAGAAACAATTAGCAAAGAAACTGTTCAGTAAGATCTCACCTGTGTCTCTAAGGGGCTCCATAAAATGTGTTGATTTCAGCCTTTATTATGATCTTTGATCTTTTTGCCTTTTTCTCTGCACTTATTTGTGGGTGATTGGTGTTCTTATCTGTTCATTTATTTTACAGATAGCCTTGGAAAGTCGGCGGGAAGAAGTGGTTATCCGCGAATTTCCCACGTCGAGAAGCAGAACTTCGTCTAGTAGTGAATCGTCAAGCTCACGCTTTGATCATATTAGTTATTCGCGTTTACACTGACACCAGTGACTAAAGTCTTCCAACGTTGACTACTTTCCTGTAACTCATACTTAACACCTAGTCAATGACCGTGTAGGTGGATTTCTAACTCTTACGTTCTGACTCTCCCAGCCCACACAGAGCCTTTAATTTCAACCACAAAAAAATTTAAGACATATAGTATTATAAGAATAAGGCCAAACTCTTTATAATTCATAAAACAGTGAATTTTATATCTGCTCTCTTTTTTTAATAGCTACCTTATTTCCAAGGTTATTCCTTGCTGATTTTTATTAATTTACTTGCTGGCGTTTGGAGTAAACAATTTCCCTCGTATTCGCCTGGGATCCCGACGGTTGGGTTATGTGTAGGTCACGTGCTGTGTTTTCAGTAATCACGTGATACGGTGCCACGTGACCCTTAGGTGCCTTTGCACAAACATATGTTGTGTGCGAGTTACTCTGACCTATTGAGGAGGGAGTTTACTGTATTGTATATTTTGTAGCCATTCGTTTCAAATTCTATCATCATGTTTGTATTCACAAATTCTAAAATCGCACTACCTAACACCTCTTTCGAAGTAGTAAAAGTTGTTTTGTTAAAATGTATCTAACTTAGAAAAAAATGCTGCCTCTTTGCACAAAAGCTAACACGATGTATTCTGGTGTTGTTGTACAACTTCTCTCAATCGCAAGATTAATACAAATAAACAAATATTTTCCCCTCACAGCTTCTGTCCCATATTTGGGTCTCGGTATTAAAATTTTCTTGCACAAGCTTTCTAACCAATATTATATTTTCATTTTGTTCTCAACAACAAAAGTTGTTATTGACATTTCATGATGTAGTTGTGTCTTGTTTTTTTTTTTTTTTCAGCTTGCGTTCTTGAGTAAACGTTATCGCGAGAAAGCCCTGATCCGAGAATACCCGACAGTGACTACAGACGAATATCATTCCACCACAAACATCACTGCCATGTCCGAGGCTGTATGTTAAAGACTTCGTGACATTTGTTAATACTTTGAATATTCCTTCCTCAGACGCGTCTCACAGTAATGCTGTGTCTGAGGTTCTGTGTGTTAAGACGTTGTGACAGATGTTAAGCTTTGAGTATGCCTATCCCAGATGAGCCTCAATGTTAAGACGTTGTGACATGTGTTAATACTTTACTACAATGATTATTCCATCCTCAGCCGAGCCTCAATCCACAAGGGCAGAGTAATGCGATGCCCGGGGCTCTGTGTTAAGAAGTTGTGACAATTGTTAAGCTTTGAGTATTCCTACCCCAGACGAATCTCAGTCCGCTAAGGGACATTAATATGATGTCGCAACTGTTTGTTAAGACTTTATGCCTATTGTTAATACTTTACATATTCCTACCACTGACGAGTTTCAGTGCAAGGCAACACTATCATGCCATATCAGAGTTGTTTGTTAAGGTTTTTAACAGTCCTACCAGACGTGTGCTCGATTTGTATTGGTATTCTACAAATGTTTTGGTCTCATAGAATGCTTTGTCTAAAGTCGTAGCAGCAAATAAGGGATAAAGATGCGAGCTGGAACCCATTCAACGCTTTATATGCAAAAAAAATAAATAAATAAATAAATAAAAGCAGAGAGAAAAAATTTTCGAAGGTATTCTAAAACAAAGTATTGTTGCATCAGTAACCACAAATTGTAAAAATAGACAAACTTAGCATGCTCCAAGAATCAACTGCGACAGCCTCACTTTGGTTCCGCAGACATATCGCCGTAGCGATTTCCTGAAAGGCAGCTATGTCTATTTTAGTAACTGGATGGTACGGCGGTGGAGAGAGACCGAACAAGATCACTGCAGATGTTTCAGTTCTTGAAACCACACTCCGAACTGCGAGTGAGAATTGGAATCTTGTAAATTTGAGAAAATTGAGCCCAATGATTTTTTTGTGTGTTTTAATCGTTAAAAAAAATTGTGATATAAAATAATAAGGGACAAAAAAATTCCCCGTCAAAAATTACGGTGTTTTAAATTGTTTTCTTTCTTAATGCCATTTTTTTGTAAGATATAGTTTACACGATACTGCTGTTGGCAAACATGTCAATATTTCATCTTAAAAAATGTTGTACGTCTGAACGAAAGGGAAAAGTGAGTGATGCCAGTCTTGCCAATATAAATTCCTTAAATAAATTAAGAAGGTTTTGGTCGTGAAAGCAATTGAAAGCATTTTTCTGAGAGGTGGAGTTATCAAGTTTATGCATGGACCCCTTCAATTAAACTTTTGAAGTTCTGTACAACCCCAAAAAGCGCTTAGAACTATGTAAACATATCAAGGCCAGTCTTCATTTGTTGTGATATTTCTATTTTTTCCTCAGTAGAGTGTGCGTGTATCATAAAAAAAAATACATTTATCGATTTTTTTGTGTGGCTTTAAAACGTTAATGCCGTTTCTTTTTTCCTGGCTGTATGGTAATCAAAAAGTGTGTAAGAATACTCAAAAATATTATATTGTAGCTTTGACCTGGAGTTGTAAAATGTGAAATATTTCAGTAAACAAAACAATCAAAAGGTGAATGGTAGCAGTATTGAATCAGTTCTGTATGAATCATTCCACGAGTTGATAGGCTGGTTGACAAAGCTTTGACACTCCATGTTACACATGTACTACAAATACAGTATGATGTCACAAAAATAAGACATGGTCATAAGCATTCAGTTACAATATGGGGTTTGAAACTGTGATCTAGTAAATTCTAAACTAAGAAATTGTCCTAAATCGTAAATGGTCCTGGTCAGACACACTCAGAACTATATTGTGAAGTGTAAATCCCATTTAAAGTTGTATAGAAACACAGGAACAAATGAAAAGTTTATACGCTCATTGTGAGCTGGATTGAGGGTATAACCAATCCATCAATGCATTACGGCGTGGTGTAAAAAATACAAGTTTAACCGCCAGCGGCTTATAAGCATGAGTTTGCTGTTGATTACAAATGTTCAGGAAGCCAGTTCACTGATTTGAGTGCGCATGCTCAGTAAACGAAATTCGCAGGATTGCAGTGGGCAAAGAAAAAACAAAGAAAAAAATAAAGAAAATATACTAAAAATTAATTTTCTCTGAGCAGGCGTATCAATAAAGTGTCAGACATTTATTGGAAAGTGGGAAAATTTAGTCATGACATTATTATAATGGATTTTAACACAAAAAGAGCGCTAAAGATTGAACAGAATTAAGAAAAGTTTGCGTTTTCTTGTATATTGAATGATTAAATAGAATTGAGAAAAGTTGACGTTTGAAGGTCTTTCAGAGCCTATGTATTGCATGTGTTAAACTAGGAACGGACTTCCTACACAAATTACCCATCTTCCACACAATAGCCTTTTAAGCTTGGTTGGCCATTTTAATAAAGATCAAAGAAAACAAACACGTTAGTCGTAAAAGTCAGCAGTTTCGAATTTGGGTATAGGAGCTTATTCTAAGGGTTTATTCGTTTACCTTGTTATAAAGTTGCTAGATTGATATAGCAACCAAGTGCTATTAGTGTTGTTCTCATAAATATTACTTTTATAATAAGATAGTTACTTGTGTATGTAATGTTGTTGATAGTGGTATACGAAAGCAATAAAGCAATTTTGAGATATGGAGGAATCCTGCAAGTTTTATAGTGAATAGTCTCAGATATATAATCATTATTTGTGTCCATTACAAAATAAAATGTTTAAAGAAAAACAAATTTGTGCTGTTTTGTGGCTTCTTACGTGTAACAAAAGCATATAAACACATAAATTATGTACATACATATAAAATGTGGAGAAAAGCAAAGAGATTAAACTCACTCCTTCTCTCCCTCCCCTTCTCTCTCTCTCTGTCTCTTTCTCTCTCTCTCTCTCTCTCTCTCTCTCTCTCTCTCTCTCTCTCTCTCTCTCTCTCTCTCTCTCTCCATCCTTCTCTGTCGCTGTCTGTCACCTCTCTCTCCTCTGTATCCCTCCCCTTCTCTCTCTCTCTCTCTCTCTCTCTCTCTCTCTCTCTCTCTCTCTCTCCATCCGTCTCTCTCTCTCTCTCTCTCTCTCTCTCTCTCGAACGAACGAACGAACGAACAAATGTTACCTATATAGCTCTTGTCTAATTGGTTTTCTTTTTCTTTATCTGGGACGTACCCGATGTGGTCCTATGCCAAGCTGGGTTTTTTTCTTGTAACATTGACAATATTGACCAACACATTTTCTTCGCCAAAATTGAGGCAAATGCTATAATTAAATGTCACTGATCTCACTCCCTCTATAGCTGTGGTTTTGTTGCTTTGCAATTTGATCGGATTGTTTTCCAAGAGGCTAAACCTGTATTGCATTTGGCAATTTAGTTCAAATTGGCGAAACAACTGCCAAATGTTACTCATCTATTTATGGTCCCTTTGCTTTGAAATTTCATGGGGACATTCTCCAGGAGGCCTTTGCAATTTTTATATTTTGCCTGGCAGTTTTGTCACAGCTGGTGCTTACCTTTCTTATTTTATCTTTGTAATATCCCCTGTCAGTGAGGCTTTACTTAAAATGTTCCAGGTCCAGAAGGCTGAGGTCAGAATGCGATATCTGATTTCTTTGCCCGAAAGAGAAAAGGAGCGCAGGTCCTTAGTGACACTAAATGATAATACAACCGCTTAAAATGCATTTCATTCGGTTTCGTCTTACAGCGTGTAATCAACATAAGACCAAAATGCTGCAAAAGGCTTTTATATTTTTACCTGCTTACATACATGAACCCATTGCTTTCTTATTGACCACCATCAAATGATGTAGTTCAGTAAACTAAAAAGAAAGTCACGTATGCAAGTAGCCGATGCGGTAGTTGTTTATCGTTTAGAGTAAATGCCAGGTTAGAGTAACGGAAAATTAGCTTTGGGATGGAAAGCTTCATTCGTTCTATTGCGTTCAGAAATGAACATTGTATTTATGTTATTAAACGCCGAATAGCTGATAAATGCATGTGAATTTAGCATTTGCCCGAGCGATAATATGGGTTTGGATTTTCTTGGCCGGCAGTAGAGCAAATTGTACCCTTAACAGAATACGCCAAATCACACTTTGGGCGTTTCGAATAAAATGCTCAAGAATTAAGAATTCCGACTGTGAAGGAACCGGGTAAAAATGAAATAAATGATAGAAAAATATGGAAGAAATATCGCAAAAACATATCTTACTCGAGACATAAAACAAATTGAAATTACTTGTTAAAACTTTTAATAATTTTTTTTTAAATAGCATACCGGTGGTTAAAATCCGAGTGTTGATTGGTGCAAGAGAAATGTGACATTCAGGCGAAATTTCTCTACCATTTCTTTCATTTCATTTTCAAAATAAACACCTTGATTGATAGATTTTTACCCATTTTTATTCGTAACGCAGAATTTTGCGCATTTTTATAGGAAACGACCAAAGTGTGATTTGGCTTATATAGACAATGCGGTCAAACTCAAATTTTCCTTCCTTTCATGCGCTTCGCCACCATCTGAGTTTTTTTTTTTTTTTAACATTTTGCCTATCCTGTATGCATTATGACCCATTTGCGAATATGTTTTAACATTGTGGAATTTTTTTACTACCAACATTTGCCTATCATTTCATTACCCGTTAACCACAACATATCGCAGTCGAACCGTCAGCCGTTTCGACTGATTTCAAATTGTAAATATGCTTATTTTGTTCGATTTTGTTTACTTCCCCGCCTCCGTGAGGTATAGTTACCACTTCAGGCATCGAAAAAGGGCGAAAGCACCACCAAAGTTAATCTAATGACACCAAGACTGGGACTGAGATCTCTGCAATTTACTTCTTTCTTTTTGCCTGCTTTACAGGCCATTATGAACGAAATACAGGTTATGCTACTTCGATAACAATCCATTCTCATATCTTCTGCTTAAAATAGCCGAAATGGTGTTTTGGTAATTGTGTGTCAGATTTTGCAGAAACATAGTTGTGTACATTAATGTGTACGATCGTGTCGCATCAGAAGCAAAGTTCAGCAATAACGCTGAAGGACTAGTATTTACTGTTTTCTTTCGTCACTTTCTTTGTCCAAAAAATGTAATGGTTGAGAATATGATGTGTTATGAATGGTTGGTTATGGATAAAGAGTGAGTACATCTTTTATCTCATTAAAATAAGTGGGAAAGCTGTGAAAATGACATGAATTTATCTGTTTTTTCTCTTTAATTTGTTTTGTTGCGTTATATATATGTCTTTTATTTTTACAGACTTTTAATACAGCACATACAGACTGACATCTTTGTCGACGTATTTTCCAACTGTAAAAAGACAAAAAAAGCTTGAATTTAAGTGGCAATATGCAGAGTAATAAACCATCTGAAAGCAAGCCTTCAAGTCAGGAATTGAAGGAAGTAGGACTGCTGATGTATAAAGAAGGAGGAGATCCTAACTCGATCGGTCAATTACTGCAGATTAAAACTGAGGTTTTGTCTGATACAGAAAGTGGGCAGGACTCTGATGCTGAAAAAGAACAAAACAGTGACTCTGCTGGAACAGATCATAATGTGATAGCAAACAGTTTATTTGGGAAAAGCCGCCATTCTGCTAAAGCCGATGAAAAAATTAGTAGAGAAGATGAAAGTGCTGATGACAATCCGGAATTCAAGATCGATTTACAGTCATTAGTGGCGGTAAAAAGTGAAATTACAGAGGACGACAATAGTGAGGGCGTCGTAAATACAGGCGCAGCTCCAAAAGTGAACACTAAGACACCACGAAAGAAAAGAAAGGGCACAAAAAAGTCGAAAAAAGGCTCGGAACGAAAAGCGAAACTGAAACCGAAGTTGGGCTCTCTTTCTGAAAAGGAAGTGGATACACTGGTGTGCGACGTTTGCTGTAAGAAGTTCTCTAGCCGCCATAATTTACGCAGTCACAAGGTGCTGCACACACCCAAGGAAACATGGCGATTCTCGTGCGAGGTTTGCAACAAGAAGTTTCCATTCCAGGTAACCCGTTCAGAAATGTCAGTGTGACAGGGTATTTTATATTCAGTAAGCACATAGTAGTATTCCTTTTGAAGAAGTGGTAACAATTCATAAACTGTCAAGTTGGATTGACGATACAAGAATGAGTTTTTGTCCAGTGTAATTCAATGATATCGTAGAAAATCCTAATTGTCGTGAATTTGGGTCAGGGGTAGAAATTAAAGCCATGCGGAAGTGTCACTGTAAAAGAATAAGTTTATGTAATCATTGTCGTTTTATCTGTTTTACATTTCTTTTGCCGCATAGAAACTTAAGAAAAGGCATTTCCTGGGGTGTCATAGCGACGCGAGGCCTTTCCCTTGTACCATGTGCCATCGGCGCTTCAAATTGAAGCCAGCGCTCAATTATCACATGAAGACACATAATTGGGACGAGTGGCATGAGTGTGATAAGTGCCATAAGAAATTTCACCGCCGTGACTCCATGATTAATCACAAGCGCTTCGTGCATAGAACCTACGCGTGCAAAGAGTGCGACCTCGTTTTCGCCAAGCTCTCTGATTGGCGGAAGCACTGCGTCATACGTCATCAGATGGAGGCGGGCACAGACAGTGAAGGCAGGTGCTTCTTTTGCAGTCGCTGTGAGGGTAAATTCCAAACCAAGCAAGCTTTCGAGGACCACTTATCCACCCACGTGGGTGACTCGAATTTCCATTTATGCCATGTTTGTTCGTCGGTCTTTGAGGTGGAGTGGTCGCTGAGCGTTCACCTGGGGCTGCACGGTACCAGTACGAAGCACTGTAAATGCCCGCTCTGTGAGGCGACCTTCTCGAAAATCTACAGCTTGAAGAGACACTTGCTGAAGTACCATGAACCGGTGTCGACCTGCCCGGAGTGTTACCTCGAGGTACCCGAAGACGCGTGGTCGGAACACGTTGCCAGTCACGCCGACCGACTGCTCTTCATCTGTCGCGTCTGCGGCAAGTCGTATACGTCACAGTCGTCGCTGACGCGTCACATGCGGCGCGAGTCGCTCGACACGCCCAATGTCCCGCGCGAGTGTCTCCAGTGCAACGAAACGTACGCGACGTGCTTTGAGCTCGTACAGCACGTGACCTCACACGGCACGAAGAGCCTGTCCGATATCGATCCCAGGCAGATGATCTCCATTGGACAGACAGATCCAAGCGTTCTCAACGAGGACGGCACGACAGTGGAAGACGGAGAATCATCCTCGTACGCGTGCACTTTATGCGGCTTTTTCGCTAAGAACTTACGTCTGCTCCGATCCCACAAGATGTCGCACGAACCGAAGGAGAAAAATCTAGCGTGTACATTTTGCGAGAAGAAATTCAGCCGCAAGAAAACGTTGAAAAGTCATATTGAATATAATCACCTCGGGAAGGAACGTCTGATAGCCACGTGTGAGATCTGCGGCAAATGTTTTATGCATAAGACGAATTTGAACCGGCATTTGTTGGTACATCAGGGTGTGCGGCGTTTCTCGTGTCATATGTGTGCGCAAACATTTACACAGAAGACGAGTTTGAACAATCACTTGTTGGCACACGCCGGCGTGAAGCCCCACAAGTGTCCCGTCTGTGAAAAGGGCTTCACACAAAAGAGTAACCTCGTCACGCATATGAAGCGATGCTCGCCGGAGAAGAAGCCAGCTAGGGCCAGGGCGGATCTTCAGTTCACGGAGAACAGGCGCGGTGCGCAGGCGCAGGCGCCGCCCGATTCACAGGCGCCAGCACTCAGGCAGCGCCTCCCGAGTCTTGACGAACCCGTGCCGAGCTTTCCCGATACACAGTTCCCGTTATAATATATGACGTAGTTAGTGGTAAGCGCTAGGACTTGAAGTGAAATGCTGCCCAAGCCATATCAGTAGTTGGGGCAGTACAACAGTCAGGTTTTTAGTATTAGAAGTAATGCCTTCAGAACAAAAAAATGCTATAAAAAGTCGTTGCAATATCGGCCATTCGACCACACACGTTTAACTTGTGTGTGCAAAGTGTTTTTTTTTTTTTTTTGGTATTTATTTAAAATAAAAAGACGATGCATTGCTTCGCTGATCGGGTCCATAACAGGGCATAAGCATTGTTATTTCTTCGGTACGGGTGGCCAGTGATATATATATATATACATATATATATATATATATATATATATATATATATATATATATATATATATATATATATATACACTCAAGCACATATATCCATGTATATATGCGATTTTTTAATTAAACCCTTTAGAACAACAGGTTTCTCTGAACACGGAGAACACGAAACAGTTAGATATTCGAGGTTTGATCAAGTAGATTGGTGTTTTTTTTAAGCAATCTGTTGTGTATTGCTTAAATGCTTAAATGATTTTTGTCCGTTATTGTCCGTTCTTGTCCGCCTGTCCACACTTTAGTTGAAAGAAACGTAACATAACTCTCTTGATAATTATAACATAAATCCGTAGTTATGCAAAATTTCTTTTTTATGCCCTTTATTATCTAAAAATGATTTCTCGTTACGTATAATATGTTATATATGTGGTTATTTTCTTTTTAGATTGTGTGAGATTTAAACTGAAGCATTGCTTACCAATTTTTTCCTGCGGGGTGGATAAGACTTAATGTAAGGATTTAATTTAATGCGGGTCAGTTGGAAATCGGGATTTGACATTTGATCGTGGAATATACTGTAGAATCTGAAAATTTTGTGGGAGTAAAAAGAACCCCTTGGAAACAGCGATGTCTTGGCGTCATACATTTTTTGCTATTAAACGCTGTAAAAAAAGAAACCCGGGCAATTTTCATTTGTTGTCGTTGTGCTTTGCCTACGTTTGATTGTTTTGCAGGAGACAGGCAATTAATTATCTGTTTTCTTGTGTCGTATAAATTATGTATCGTGATAAACATAAGGTGTTTTGTGATACCCGTCAGTCTTACCGGTTGACGATAAGTTAAAAAATATTATTTAAAATAATAATAATAATAATTATTATTATTATTATTATTATTATTATTATTATTATTATTATTATTATTATTATTATTATTATTATTGTATAAAAAAAGAAAAACTGGAGAATATATGAAGGTAAGCTGTGGTTTTAATCAAGCAGATTTGTGTTTTTCTTTTAAAGAACCGTGAAGCTAAATAGGTTTAAATGGCAAGTTTTGGGGTATATCGCCTACACACTTATGTTCGTGTGCACTGGTCGCTCTAGTTGTTCACTTCTTGCGAACATGTGCCGTTGCATGTGTTCGTGGCTTAACTACACGCAGAACGAATCGTGTTACATTTCTTGTGTTTACAGCTACAATAAAGAAATGATCGCAAAGAACTTGTTTTTCTTACCATATTTTTCTTACCGTGTGGAGGAGTGCTATAAGATGTACAAGTAGTTTTGCCGTTCGTCTGTCGCTCTGTTGAGGTTAATATGGAACTCTCTTATTTGCAACAGTCTTGCATAAACTCGATAACCTAGGTTTCTTTAATTTTGATAGATTGAATACATAGGATGAGGGGTTGAAGACTAATTTTAGTTAAAAATGGCGGGTTTTAGTGTCATTTAAAAAGAGAAGAAAAAGAAAGAAAAATGGGCGGGGGTGATTGGTTACAGTCCCTCCTCATATATTTTATGGTAGTCTTTCGGTTGGAAATACATGTATCGTCTACTGCCTTAATCCGGTCCAAAACTATCGTCAAGATATCGACTGATTTACCAAACCCGAAGACATTGCCGTCTCTACGGCATACCCCTGTAAGACAAACAAATCACATTACGGCCTCAGATAGCACTCCCACAATATCAGGCCTAAGTCTAACAGCATTTTGTGGAAATGTGGCGGGAATAAGGGCTTGAATGCGATTTTTTTTTTTTTGCACCTGGAGTGGTGGGGTCCGCTGCCTTTCATAACCATAGGCATAACGCCGGTTTTCGCCGTATATTAACAGCATCGATGTGGCGGTTTCTTGGTCATAGGGAGTAATTGGCGAAAGAGACCACAAAAAAGCATTAAAAAAATCAATAATTACAAACAAACAAACAAAGCGAAAAACTCAGCGATATGACGCAAACAATAAGCGATGTTTTCTAGCTGCATCCCACCCCAAACAAGACGGCGGTCTTTTCGATTTAAGCTAATGTGTAGGAGTAGGGGTTGTTTATTTACTTATTTATTTATTTTTTTTTTGGCTTACATGTTTTTATTTTGCTTTTTTCTTGAATTTTTAGGTTTAAATGTTTTGTTGTATTTATTTTATTATTTTTCGCGAGAGATATCTTGGATCTCACCACATTCCAGATTAGCAAGATATCGGAGACCGGGATGGGGGAGGGAGCAGGATGCCTTTTTAGCAGGCCTCTGTGCTGGTCTAATAAGCCAATTCGCACTTTCGGGTCTTTCCGGTGGTGGTGTTGTTTCGACTGCAATTTTGGAGGGATAAATTATAAAGAAATGATAATGAGAAAACATCAAAATTCTAGTTTTGTTTCATGCACACTTTTAAATTTATAAAGCCTTTAATATCCAACATGTGAATATGTTTCTAGCACAATGAAATTTTGTTGTTTTATTTTTTTCTATCAGTTCTTTATATCGTTATCCCAACTGAATTCAGCCGAAACGCAAAATCTTTTCGGCAAAAGTCAGAGTGCGAATGGGCTTATTCGTCATTTGATGTAATGCCTCTTTCAAAGCTACACGTGGAAAGACTGCCACCGTTTCGGAGGAAAGTAACATTCAATTGTGACGAACAACTGTCGTCACAGAGAAATGACGTCACAATACATCTGAAGGTTTGGCAACAAAATGTCATGGCGATTCGTTCATTTGTTCTTCAGTGATTTCTCTTACAAAATTATCTTCATTATCCTATAATAATAATAATAATAATAATAATAATAATAATAATAATAATAATAATATGTGGAAAGTGAATTTCATATAAAAACAAAGTTCAGGAGAGATGGCAAGGGGATATGATTTTCAAATGCGTCTAGAATGGGCAAGACGTAAAATTTCTGATTATGTCACAGAAATAAACACGGCACAGATATGTCTGGAGCGGATTCACGAACGGATGACCGAACAGTTAACCACTATTCGAAGATGGGAAGAAAATGTTACAGCACTTTCGATATGCAGGAAAAACAAGGTATTATGTGTGGTAGTAACCCCCCGCCCCCCTCCCCCGGCATTAAAATGGAACCATTTTCTCATTCTTTTAAACAAAATAAAGAGCTTAAAGTAGCATCCACCAACTGATATGGCAAAAGGGAACCGATGCCATAGAAGTAAAATGAAGTAATTTGAAACTGAAGTTAAAGTTTGTTTTCTGATATTTAGTTACAAAGATGAGATGAAATTGACTAAGACAATTAAAATATTTCCTGGCCTATTTACGATAGCAACATAAAAGAACCACATGCAATACATAGAGGGGTATTTTCCAAAATATATAAATTATTGCGACCACTTATTCAGGCTGGTTTCCTTCCATTTTATCATCAGGGGTGCAAAACCATCTTCTGTCCTTGCTTCTAAATGTTAAAGATACCTTTTTCTCCTTAAAACGACAAAGATCTAAAACTACTAAAGGATTTAAAATTTTATTGCGCCTAAAAGGAACCATTTCTTTCAAATAGGTTATTTGAGGCCCTATAGTTAAAAAAAAAAAACCTACAAGATTAGAGTTGGGATTGGGGGGGGGGGGGTCTCCTTTGTCCATGCT
Source organism: Protula sp. h YS-2021 (assembly GCA_949752745.1). Taxonomy (NCBI): domain Eukaryota; kingdom Metazoa; phylum Annelida; class Polychaeta; order Sabellida; family Serpulidae; genus Protula; species Protula sp. h YS-2021. The sequence continues at coordinate 8,972,872 of OX457034.1, forward strand.
GTGATTAAGTAATTCTTTATTTTTAAATAAGTTTATTCGTCGAACTGAAATGGCATTAAATTATTATTAAAATAATGGCATCATAGGCCATTTATATGCTTATTAAAAATACATTGAGTATATATGTGCTTCTTAGGATCCAATGGATCCGTTGCTATTGAGATACCCTATAGCATTCAGACGCCGGGAAATACCCTATAGCATTCAGACGCCGGGAGATAATCTATAGCATTCAGACGCGGGGAGATAATCTATAGCATTCAGACGCCGGGAGATAATCTATAGCATTCAGACGCGTGGAGATATACTCTAACATTCAGACGCGTGGAGATGTTCTCTAACATTCAGACGCGGGGAGATAACATATAACATTCAATCGCGGGGAGATAACCTATAGCGTTCAGACGCGGGGAGATAACCTATAGCATTCAGACGCGTGGAGATATACTCTAACATTCAGACGCGGGGAGATAACATATAACATTCAATCGCGGGGAGATAACCTATAGCGTTCAGATGCCGGGAGATACCCTATAGCATTCAAACGCGTGGAGATATACTCTAACATTCAGACGCGGGGAGATAACATATAACATTCAATCGCGGGGAGATAACCTATAGCATTCAGACGCGGGGAGATAGCCTATGGCATTCAGACGCGTGGAAATATACTCTAACATTCAGACGCGGGGAGATAACATGTAACATTCAATCGCGGGGAGATAACCTATAGCATTCAGACGCGGGGAGATAACCTATAGCATACAGACGCCGGGAGATAACCTATAGCATTCAGACGCGGGGAGATAGCCTATAGCATTCAGACGAGTGGAAATATACTCTAACATTCAGACGCGGGGAGATAACATATAACATTCAATCGCGGGGAGATAACCTATAGCATTCAGACGCGGGGAGATAGCCTATGGCATTCAGACGCGTGGAAATATACTCTAACATTCAGACGCGGGGAGATAACATGTAACATTCAATCGCGGGGAGATAACCTATAGCATTCAGACGCGGGGAGATACCCTATAGCATTAGACGCGGGGAGATAACCTATAGCATTCAGACGCGGGGAGATAACCTATAGCATTCAGACGCGTGGAGATATACTCTGACATTCAGACGCGGGGAGATAATATATAACATTCAATCGCGGGGAGATAACCTATAGCATTCAGACGCAGGGAGATAACCTATAACATTCAATCGCGGGGAGATAACCTATAGCATTCAGACGCGGGGAGTTAACCTATAGCATTCAAACGCGAGGATATAACCTATAACATTCAGTCGCGTGGAGAGTACCTTTAATATTCAGACGCGGGGAGGTAAGCTATAACATTCAGAACCCCCTTCTTCATATTTGCGCAAGTAGAAAATACTTTTCAATAAATATTGGCTTTATACCCGTTCTAAAAAGTTAACAAATAATAATATAAATAACAGTAATAATAACAAAAATAATAATACTTGTTTAATTTTATAAATTTAAATGAATCAAATTCAATTTTAAACAGAATGGAGACGGATTTTTCAAGACGGCAGACTGGGAGTATACCGCGCTGTTTTTAGCAGCGCTTTACGCAAAAGTTGCGTTAGACTTAGAAAATGATTTAATGCAGATCCGATCTGCGACAAAATACAACACATCAGAGGGATCAATCAGCAAAATCGACCTGATTCAATCACTCTTTGATGAAATTGTGATGATTGCCTGCTCCTATTTGCATACTGTGGCAAAATTCAATTCACCACAAGTAGATGGAAAAACATCGGTTCTGTGTAATAGGACAGAAGTGCAATATCGCTCAAACGATTATATGGATATTTTGCGGATGATAATTGATGGAAATATGAACGAAGACAGAACAGTTTGCGATTTATTTATATTTTGTGAAAATTTAGAAAAGTCAAGTGTTATTGGAAATGATACATATGGCACAACATATAGCAATGCAAATTATTGCATATTCGTTCCTTTGTCTTTTAAAGAATTTATTAACTCACAGTTGAGTGTTTTTGCACAGTATCTGTTACCACCCAAGTCCCTTTTGTTTGCAATGGCAGAAGAACATTTGCCTGGCGCAGTTTTCATACAGATAGCCATTACTTCCGTGTTAGACCTCGTGACGTCACGTGCGCACACTGCTAGACATAGTGCGCGAGGCCACCACTGTGTCCTTGACAACGCTGAGACAAGTCGTCAGTCCATGAACCAAGATCGGAACCTAAACAAAGATATAGCACACATCATGGAATATTACAGCCAAAACCGATTGAAATCATTCTACACTGAGTGCTTTTATGCGCTATCCAAAAAAGCAGCCCTAGTTCAAAAAAAGTTTTGGATACGCTGCGGATGTATGGAATCCATACACATAAACGCTATCAAAGCAATCTAGCTTCTGACTTTCTTCGAACATTACCAACAAAAATTGTTTCCGCTTGGTTGGTACTTATTTAAAGTTATAATGCGAACGGTATTGATAGCTTCATGTTCAATGAGTGTTTTATTTTTTGCTTAGTGTTTTATTTATTTTTGTTTGCTTAGTGTTTTATTTGAAACACTTGTGTGACTGTATAGGTCATGCAATTCTCTTATTTCCTTTTTGTTTCATGGATGCTTCCTGCTGAATTATTGGCTAGTGCAGCATTATAAATTTAAGGTACAGGTTAAATTTGTATCTGCTGTGAATGGAGAATAATGTACAATTATTTGCATGGCAAACCTAAAGCAATGGGTCTCAATTCAAAGTGAGACGAAACAATATTTATACCGTTGAACAGTTATCGAAAGTTGCAACTGTTTGAAATGTAATACCAGGTGAATTGTCTGGATTCCAGTATGTCCTTTTTTATCTGATCTTTTGACTAAAACAAATATTTTAATGGGTACATAAAGCACAAATATGACAAAAAACTACACGTATATGTCAATAAACCAGAGCGTTGAAGAGTTTTCGAAAATTGCGAATGTTTGAAATTTAATAAGAGGTGAATTGTCTGGATTCCAAGCTGTCTTTTTTTATCTTTCTCTATTGTCTTAAACAAATATTTTAATGGGTATATAACACACAAATATGAGAAAAACTACACGTATATGTCAATAAACCAGAATTTCTTGCTTAGACGACAAAGAATTATAAACATCTCGAAAATAAGACTACTTTTTATCAGTCCCGTTCCGATTCACTCCCATTAAGTGGTGTCCCGTTAATATTACCACATGGAATTTAGACTTCTCTTGGTCAGTCCTGAAGGTTGTTTCATTTCTGGAATGGTAGTGCATTTAAATTGCTATTCTTTTTTTATTAAACATTCAATTATGTTCACAGACTGTACAGGATTGACAATCTGCAATAAACTACTATGAGCTGCCGACAAGTTTACGCAGGCTGAATACGTCTAAATTTCGCACGGAAATCACCAGGTCATTACTTATGTAAACTGGCCTTACAATGAGCCGAAAGATGGCAACAGAATTTGTATCCATACAACGATGGCCATGTGACAGACAAGCAGTGGGTTAGAAAAAATCTGACTCATTACCTTCAAGTTGACAGTCTTTCAAGAAATAAAACTTAAGGGACAATTATTACACAACTTCAAACATAATAATATCTTGTAGATTAAAATGAAATATAAAACTGCATTTTAAAAAAGACAGCTTAATAAAAGATTCTAGTAATGGGGAATCAAATTAATAGAGAAAGATCTTTACACTGCCCCAACAATCGGAAATTTTCCGACTTACGTTATGTATTTCAAGATATTATATCTAACAGGAAACTGTTTCGCGTTAAGATAATGTTACACGTTAAAGTATAATTAATTGATCTTGAGGCAAACTAAATGCAGATGGTCCTCGCGATTCTGTTGTCATGACTCCTCCCGTTACACTATTTTAAAAATAAATTCCAGAAAGTGTTGTTATCACTCGCGTAGTAACTTCTAAGAGCGATGCTACTTCTAATTGTGTATGTTACAGGAAAGATTAAATTCAGGGAAACTATAAAAGAACTATAAAGGAAATTTTAATATTTTTTGTTTAACATTCAGGAAAACTATAGTTTTATGCGGTCATGAAAACTATCGTTTCGGTGACATTTTCAAGAAAACTCTAGAAAATGAAAGTTAAATGAAATCTTGGTGATTTGAAAGCATTTTTATCAGTATAGATGAAAAATATCGAAATCGATTTATTTCTAATCAACCATTGTATTATCAAGTGTTGTTATTGTAAAACTAAATTAGGAGAGATAGATTAATAAGGAACCTGGGGTTCTGTTAGAAATAAATTGCAATTATACAGATAAGGCATTTCTAATGATAAATATAGTGATAACAATTATACATGAATCTATTAGTGACAGTGTCCAGTGCAGGTACTTTCTCTTGTCTTCTGCGATACATCTTTTTGCTTTACTCCTGTCTTTGATGAATCAAGCCATTCCCTATATAACGGACTGTAAAATTGTTATCAAACAGAACATCACAATCACTTACAACTTCAGCGAACAGAAATAGCACTACTGCAGCTCACATAGACCAAATCGAACGTCCAGTGTTGCAAATAAACGACAAGTGAAACTTTAACAGGGATGATAGGCTGTAGAGTGAACGCATATCATGCACTTATAGAAGTGTGAATAAATAGTCAGTCATGCTAAATATTCCATTTTAATGATATCATCTAAAGGCTATTCTTTCAATTTTTAGAATTTGAGTGGAAATATCACATATATTGGAATTAAATATATAAGCAATGTGATGAAAAGAATAAAAAATATTGTTGTTTAATCTTTCTGTGGGTTTTATGCGAATTGGTAAGAGACTATAAATTATTTGTTTGTAAAAGGCCCATATTCATAGGTAAATATGACTAACAGCATGTAATTTTTTATGGATTTCACAGATTGCACAAGCGTAATCAGTCATCCTTGGTTATGTACATGTACGTCAAATTTATTTCCTTCACATTTTTGCAGCAAAAATACCCAGTCCTACAACCAAAATATAATAATGAAGAATATATTGACCGTCTATTATAACCAACTCGGACTCTCCATCAAGTATCACTTATGGTTTCTTGTGTCTTACTTCAAATTGAACCATTAAGCATGCTAATTTGTCTTATTATGTCAGAACAAAGAAGCGTGCATTTTATACGAATCTTATTCCAGCGCGATGTTACTTCAAATTATACTCAGTTTATTACTCTTAATGATCACATAGGATATCACGTTTGTAGCTGATAATACTGCAAATATTGCCCGTAATACTACAAATGCCTTGTCATAATTGCCAGGACTCACATCCACATTATTTGAAAAGATAGGGAAATAGTCTTACTATCGCTGTAATGGAATTTCCAGGAAATGAAGTACAACTCACCTATTAAGCTAAACGTATATGTACCTGCATTCTAGTTCCTTACATTGATAGAGATGTGAGCCACCTATACGTATGTAACCCACACATACATATATACATACATACATGCATACATACATACATGTTTCTTGCACAGGTAAAAATTTCTGAGAATTGCCATCATCTTTAGTTCCAATTGTAGCATTAGTGATAAATCGGTTTCATATCTACTAAAATAAGGGACAAAGCATTTCATTTTACTACAACTTATTTAAACATCACCAGGAGTAAAAAAGGATTGCACTATGGACAATACAGTATTTAATTGTACAAATCACGTCATAAATGGCTGTGCAGACTTAAGGAAGAACAGTGAGATTGAATTCGAATTATTTATTACAATCGTTGTTGAAATATTAGGGTTCGGTAAGACTTACGATCACTTGATACATGCAGATTTTAACCATGTAATCAAGATTCATTCTGATCACGTTTTGACCGTTTGAAGATAATGGCAGTAAGGCATTGATTTTAATTCCACGTGATGTTAGAAGCCTCTGACCACATGATGCATAGCTATGTGATTATGTGACTTCGAAAGTTTATCAAGCTTGCGGTCACGTGGTCTCGTTGCCATTCAAGATAATTTGAGTGTTATTTCTATTTTTCATTTAAGGTTCATTTTTCTTCCATATGGATCATTCTAGGGGCACTGTTATCCAATTTGCTGTGACTCGGACTACGGTTCTCGAGGGCAACAGCTCGTTATATTCGAGTTCGTTATACCGGCCAATCAAAAGGCAGTAGTTCTTCACTCCGGTTTTGGATAAATGGCGTTTTAATAAGAGCTGTCAATTAAAGTTATAATAAAATATTAATTAAAGTTATAAGCGTTCTCATTTCAAGTAGCATATAAGTCATTTGCTGAGCTTTTGCGTTCTTATTCACATTTTCAATAATGCCTTGTGCGTGAATTGTTGCAAACAGTACCGAATTACATTCCAAAAGAAAGCTTTGATAGTAACAGATGTCTATGCTTTCATGTACCGCATAACACAGTAAACTGGCTATATTAAACTTAATTAATCAATGGATTTTGTTCACCTGCTCCGATGAATTACACATGGAGCGCAATCAATGGCTACAATGCCACATCGGCGTCCAGGGCTCCTTCACTTGCCCATTATTTGCAGATGTCTCATCCGTTTTGGATCCGGTCATGCAACTCGATGTCAATAGAAAACTCAGAGAGTAGCTCTGAGAAATTGTTGTGGGTGGGAGATGTCTGTTGATGCTGCATAATGTAATTCAAGAGAAACTATATGTTTTTTTCGGCTTTTTTTGAGCTGATATAACTTTGGACCAGTAACAAGTTTGTCCCGCGTTTAAGACGTCTTTAAAAGGGGTGTTTTTCAGTATTATCATTCTTAATCTTATTATTATAATTTCTTCCATAGCGCTCATTGCAAATACTCGATCATGGCGCTTTACAATTGAAAATACATTATAATATTCTAAAATCAAAATGAAAATAGATATAAATGCTAATTAATACTGACAATGATTAATACTGGTTTCTTAGTATTATGTAAAGGCTTTCAAAAATAAAAATGTCTTCATCTTTCTTAAAATGACTGACAGTAGTAGCAAGGTAGTTTTTATGTTCTGCTGTCTACACTGCCACTAAATGTTGAGGAGCTGTGTCGTTCACCGACTAAAAAATGGATTTTTAATTTCTAAATTATTGGAGAATTGTATTTTTTTCAAAGAGAAATCATAAATGCTTTAATTTATTTGAAGATTAAAGTTCAACAGAATAATTTTGCTCTCATCAAGCAACTCTATTTTTGTTGTCTCAGTTTTATTGATCTATTATGTACTGTGTATTTCAGTAAACTAAACCACGCTTTTTGGGTTACATATAAAATACTCAAACATGGGTTTTGTCTGTAAAGCAACCGGGTCAAAAATTCAAAGAAATAATAGAGATTTGGATGAAATGTTACATCTCTGACTATAAGAACAATAAGTGTTTGTTCTTCGAGTCAGAGATAACTTGTCTTATTTCAACAAGTTTTACGTAAATAGTTTTATGTTGTAATTACGTACACATTCTGAGTAAAAGCTTTTCGCGATAGTTTTGTAATATTTCTTCTATATTTCCTTTATCTTGTACGCGGTTGGTTTGTGGTCGAAAGGCTGAATTCATGCGAATTTTATAACAACACCTAAAGTGTGAGAAGGAGAATATTGAAAAACTCTATTAAACACATATTGTATCATTGAGAGAATTACATAAACTACTATATCAAAAGACCTGCCAAGTGGACAAATAACGCATCACAACAAATCGCGCACCACAAATTGTGCTTATTTAGCACATACACCTTCTATGACAAACATATTTTTCGTGAGAATAGGAACACTAAAACACCACATAAAGAGCACAAGAGAACAATTCAAGGAACTGCAAACAGATGAAGACAATTTGTAAACATTTTTTACTTTTTTACTTATGAAATAATAAATTTAGTATTTCACACTTACTATTACTGCTCACACGCCTTTTGAAACATATAAATGAAATACTGGGTAGCATTATGTCCTAGTGTAATTGGTTTTGATCCAAAGGATGCACAATTCTATCACAATTTTACATACTGATTTACGCGTAAAGCTATGAACTTTCACATCTCCACTGCACTTTTGGACAATCATCGTGAACATTTGGGTCATATGATAGTTCCCGGCGTATTTCCTGTGGATGATCCAAGGATGATTTACTGGAAAAGCCATGAACTTTTTACATCTAATACCTTGGGATAAAGTCAGAGACATGTCCTAAGTTGTACATTTAAAATAAAAAGAAACCTGTCTGATGCTGCCAATCCTGTCCTTACCTGCCTGATACTGCCAACCCTCTCCTTACCTGCCTGATACTGCCAACCTTCTCCTTACCTGCCTGATACTGCCAACCCTCTCCTTACCTGCCTGATACTGCCAACCTTCTCCTTACCTGCCTGCTCCTGTCAACCCTCTCCTTACCTCGCCTCATGTTTCGTCAATAAATTAAAACCACTGCCCTTTTGGCTTGTTTGGCTCACGTGATTGGGCCCGGCGTATTTCCTGCGGATGATCCAAGACCCAAAAATGCCTAATCCAACTCCGATTGGCACCAAACTTTGGAATAATATAGAACTTGATCTAAACAAGTTCTATCAATATCTTTTTTATTATTAACCTTGTTTTCAAGGTCAAATTAATAGGAAAAGAAAGTGTTTTTTCTTTACAGTCGCCAGTCAGTTTTTCGTCATTTTGTCTTCACAACTCATCAAAAACTAATGGTTCGATTGACACCAAACTTCAAAATTATATAGAACTTAATCTAAACGAGTTATATCAATATTTTTTACATTATTATGTTTGTTTTCAAAGTAAAACTATAGCCGAATTTCGCTAGCGAAATGTTAAACACTTGACAAAAATTAAAACGCAAAAATACTTCCTTCAATGGGTTATTTCTTGAATAATATTTTCTTGAAGTATTTTTACAACATGCATACAGTGTGTTATACAACTATGTACAGAGCTTATGGCACAGCATGTATGCGGCTTATAATAGTCTAAAAAATCTCCAAAAAACTCCATAGGTTCATAACTTAATACCAGCTAAACATATTAGCAAACAACACAGCTTGAATACGTCTTATAAGCCGAGTAGTGTTTGCTTTTTGTTGACTTAAGGTTGGAATGACTGATCAGGCATACACTGTGTTATCTGTTTACGCAGTGAGAGTTCGCACAAAGCTGACCAACTGTGTTATGTTCTGTGGTATACGTTAAATGCTGCGCATTTACTTGCAGGAAATACACTCTTTTCACATGGCGTTTTAACAAAGAAAACGAAATCAAAGACGAAAATAAAAAGTGACATGCACACGTTCAGATCAAGCTTTTCATAAGTCCGAAGTTTCATGATCCTAGGGCCCATAGTGTTAGAGAAGAAGACACAAAAAAATCGGAAAAAGTGTCAAGAAGAAAAAAAGGACGAACGGCTGCTCGCACACATTCATATAACCCTTGCAAGATAAAGGCTTGTCAAGTGTTAATTAATATGCAAAGACAGGGGATTTTCGCTGCCTTTACTGCCTGCATAGTGAATGCTCAGCAAAAAGCAAAAGCTTACTTTTCGCTGTTGCAGCTACATAACACTTAAGGCCTCTTGCTGTAAACACTGTGAAGGCTTTTTGGCATTGCTAAAAACTATCAATATTTATTTCATTATTATGTTTGTTTACAAGGTCAAATCAATACCAAAGACACGGTATTTTTCCTTTCTTTTGTCGCTTTAATCGTTACATCTGCTTTAACTAGCGGATAATCTGTGAGGTAAGACGCCAGGTGAACAACAGCCTAAATATTGGTAATGAAAATGAACTGTTCAATTGCCAAGTGTTCATCTGGCTAATATTTAGACCAATTGCTTTTGTATTGTAATAATTAAGACTTATTCTTTCGATTGTTAGAATTGGAGAAATGAAAATATCTCATATAAAGGAATTATACGGTTGTCTATGTATATTTCATGGGAAAAAATGCATTAACATTCAAATTTGTAAAAAAAAATATCCAGTCGCATCATTCGGATTTTAGGTGGGAAAATAATGAAGAAACTATTTACCATACGTCAAAACCCACATGGACTTCTAGCAACTTATGACAAAGAGTTATTCGAATGGTATCAGTTGTGGTTTTACTTCAAATTATATCTTATTACATGAAACTAAAGAGCCGCGAGCGTCATGTGGATTCCTGTCCGCTTAAATTTAGCTCAATTTGTCAGTGTTAATTTCTGCAATATGGCTGATAATACCTCAAACGTCATGTAATAAATACTAGAAATCCCACTGGCAAAATAGGAATAGAAAGGGAAATAGTCTTATTATCACTAAAATGGATCTTTCCACGGAATAAACTACAACTCACTCAATAAGCTCAGTTTTGTCTGTCTGCTTTCTAGTTCCTTATACTGGTAGAGAAGTAAGACACTGCCACAAGCAAAGTTTGTTTTAATCTAGTAAAAAGATAAATCGCTTTCAAATAAATTAAAATAAGGCACAAGAAATTTTTTATTCATTTAAACGTCACCAGGAAAGAAAAAGGATTGCATCATGAACAATACTGTATCCAATTGTAGAAATGACGTCATAAATGGCTGTGCAGACTCAAGGAAGAACATTGAGAATGAAGTCGAATTATATATTACAACCGTGGTTGAACTATTTGTCTTGATATGGTCTACTGCAGCAAATGGGATCATTGTCATTCTTACCACAAAGCGATTAGAATTCCACCAGCCATATATGTACATACGTGCGGTCCATGCGATTTTGGATATTGGATTCGTATGGAGTGTTGTTCCATTAAGCTTGGTTAATATACATTCCAATACAATTCCAGAGAACATCTACTGCTTATGTGAGGACGTGGGGTTGGGACTTTACAGGAGTAAACTTTTTTTCACTGCTTTCATAGCGATGGAACGATATTTCTTTTTCTGCCACCCACTGAAGTATCTTCGTGTGTTTAATAAGAATACGATTCCTCTAGTCACAATTATTTCTTTGGCAATAATAGAAACGTATACATTTGCAATAGAGATTTTGATTGGTCGAGAAAGGCAAAGGATAATCGTCGCGTGTTTTCTAAATCATAAACTGCTAAATCGCTTTCAGATATGTATTTTTCACTTACTACCAACGGTTATTGTTTTCTACAGCATTTATAAAATACAAATGTTGATATGTGCACTCAAAAATCCCCCGACAGGACAGGTTGTCAATCAAGAAAACACTGAGCCTGTTCTTAGGAAAAGAGCAGCCCAGAAATCAGTCAGGTATTTGTTTTCGATTGTTTATACCTCTACCCTTTCGTGCTAATTGTGCAATAGAAAATAGTTTTAACCGCAAGTTAAATGCAGAATGAGAAAATCAGAACATATACAATTTATTAAATTTTATCATTTAGCGTTTTAAGCTTCAAACCCCGTAAGATTACGATCACTTGGTGCATCACCTGATGTACTTGATGACGCATAACCACGTGATCAAGAAGTTTTGTGATCACGTGATGCTTTGAAGGCATTAACTGTTAAGCATTGAGATTAATTCCAAGTCATATGAGAAGCCTCTGACTACATGATGCATCAGCCAAGTGATTATGGCCCCCGTTCCAACTGGTTATCATACGTGTCCACGGCGGGGCCACTCACGTACCAACTGGTTACCATGTGTGTCATCGGCGAGGCCACTCACGTACTAACTGTTTACCATGCTTGACCTCGCTAGGTGCTCACGTATCAACTGACTGCCATGCGTGTTATCAGGGGGAACCACTCATGCACCAACTCATTACCATGTCTGTCCTTGGGTGCCATTCACGTGCCAACTGGTTACCGTGCGTGTCTCCAGTGGGCCACTCACGTACAAACTGGTTACCACGTGCATCCCCGGGCGAGTGGGAGCGCTGACCTACCAGCTGGTTATTACCATGTGTGTCCGAGACTTTTATAATCACCCTAAACGCGACGTGTTTATTTTGAAATATAATCAGACGTGGGGAGAAATCATGAAATAATTCCAGTTTTAGTGGGAAACACGGAGTGCTTAATGAAAATTACCCGACTTTTAAACGAACCTGGCACTCGACGCGGTCCGAGTCTCACCTCAAAATTACTCCCTTTTCTCCTTTTTTTTAAACATGGATGGTAACACATTTCGTACAAGGTTGCTCCCCGGGCATGATGTGACGTAGAAAGCTTGATTTATCAAGCTTGTGGTTACGTAGTATTATGATCATTTAAGATAATTTTCATGTTACTTCTTTTTTCATCTAAGGCTGATTCTTCTTGTTTCTGGATCATTCTGGGGCACTATTATCCCATTTGCTGTGATTCGGACTACAGTTCTTCAGGTAAACAGCTAACGTTATTGCTGTCCGAATAATCAAAAGGTAGTAGTTCTTCACTGTAGAGCCTTCCGTCCACTTACATTTTGTTTTTGATAAATTGCATTTTATGTTCTTATTTGAAGTAATATATAAGTTCGACTTTTGCTTTGCTTATTTATATTTTCAGTGATGCCTAATTGAGCGTAATTTGCTTTAAATAGTACTCAATTACAATACAAAAGAAACTTTCATAAATACTTTCATATAATTAGTAAATGTCATTATTAATGTTTATTTTTGTTCACCTTCTTAGATGGATTACACGTGGGACGCGCTCAATAGCTATAGTGCCACATCGGCCTCCAGGGCCCTTTTATTTGCCCATTTATTCGCCAGTGTCTCACCCGTTTTGGATCCCATCGTATACTTTGTTGTTAATAGAAATCTCAGAATAGCTCTTGGAAATTGCTTTTGGGCTAAACTAAAATACCGGGTGGGGGACGTCTGTTGACGTTGCATAATTTTATTCAAGTAATCCACAGATTGTTCAGGATTTTAAAATGAGGTAGAGCACATGGAATTTTAGATTAATCAGTATCAGAAGTTACGAATGAGGTAGAGCACATGGAATTTTAGATTAATCAGTATCAGAAGTAACGAATGAGGTAGAGCACATGGAATTTTAGATTAATCAGTATCAGAAGTTACGAATGAGGTAGAGCACATGGAATTTTAGATTAATCAGGATCGGAAGTTACGAAAAGACAACAACAATTCGTTTTGTACGGCTAGCACATCCTAGCTGCTTCAACAATTTTTACCGGTTGTATTTTACATAAATAAAAATGCGTTTATATTGTTATATGTTACTGTTGATGACTGTATGCTAATTTATTTATTTAATTATTTTTTGGAAGAAATCTTTTGGATGCTGTCGTGTTAGAAAACTGTTTATCTAGTCTTTCGGTGTTGAATTTAGGTCCTAAGATAGAAACTGTCTGTTTGGTTTGCACCGGTACGGCTTGGCTTCAGTAACATTTTTTCCCACCTGTGAAGACGTTTTAGAAGCCTTTTTTCACTCGGATTATTTTAAAGTTTTAGTTACGTTGTCACTGTAACTTATAGTAACTGCTAAATTATTAGAGAATTCTTGAGATTGATTTTTTTCAAAGAGAAATTATAAATGCTTTAATTTATTTGGAGATTCAAGTTTAACAGAAAACCGCCCCAAATTGCACACCGAATATGTCCTCATAAAGGAAGTGTCTAAAAGAATTTTGTAAAGTCAGTGTAAGTATATGTATGCTGTAGTTTTCTTGACTTGTTTCATTATCTTTTGTTTACTGTTGTGGTAAAGAGGTCTGTCGTAAATATGTCATACAGATAATTATACATATATATTGTTTTATATGATTTCCGAAAGCCGAATCACGCTTGTAGCCTATCCAAATAAAATGCGTAAAAAGTCTTTGTTTTGACTGCAAAGCAACTGGGTAAAAGGTAAAAGAAATAATAGAAATTTAGCCTAAACGTATTTGGATCAAAAAGCAGTTGTGTTTTTAACAACTTATGTGTTATTTTACAAAAAATAGTTTACGTTGTAATTGCTCACATGAGTAAGAACTTTCGCTCTAATTTTGCAATATTTTTTCTATATATATATATTTTTAATTTTCAATATGTTACTCTGTTGGTTTGTAGTCGGAACTCCAGTTCTTTATAATACTCAAAGTGAAGAAATAAAAATTGTAAACATTTTTTTGTTTATTAAATAATAAAAGTACTGCTTCACACACACTATAACTACTAACATACCTTTTACAATTAAGAAACTAGGTGACACTGCATAGAAGTATAATTTACTTGTACAAACCGCTGGATGCACAATTCTGTCACATTTTTAAATACTGATTTACTGGAAAAGCCACATGGGATAAAGTCAGAGACACGTGTTAAGTTTGACATTTAAGCTAAGTAGACATGCCTTGTGCTACTCCCCACTTTGTTTCGTTGGCAAATCAATACCACTGCACTATTGGCCAATCATCGTGAACGTTTGGGTCACGTGATGGGGCCCGGCGTATTTCCTGTGGATGATCTATGGTTCCCGATTCAAAAACGGCCACAAAATGCCGAATCCAACTCCAAAAGTTATCCGAAAAATATTGCCACCTGTAAAGCAACAACAGTGTTACTTGAATCAAGCCACAATCTCAGACAGGCCATTGAGACTGAGGAATAAAATTTTGTATAACATGAGCTCACTAAATAGGCATGTCCCTCTCTACGCATAAAAATCAACTGGCTTTTGGAAGCTAAACGAACAAAACCATTTGAGTTTTAAAATGTATGTAAAACTTAAAAGACTTTCAATTCGTAATAATGATAAACAAATGAAAACGTACCTATCAGGATGCATCCCTATCTGGCAAGTTTGGGAAGATAAAATTATAGCCACGCGGTTGACAAAGTGATGGCAGTTGTTAGTCACTAAATTATAGCCGCCATATTGGGCGCGGTATTCTCGCGAGAATCTCTCCACAACCTCTAGCTGGCATTGACTGTATCCTGCAGGTGCTTGTTGCCACGTAACCGGGCATTCCGCTATGGCTGGTTCTATTCCATAATGATACCCCTTCATGCCATTGCCCCACTCAAAAACCTGCGTTTGAATATTAGCATTTTGTAACGTAAAGGTACAAATGGCATCCCGAGCAGAATGTGGACTCAAAAGTAAGCAGATTCGCGTTCGGTATATGGCGAAGCTGTGCGCACGCTGTGTTTATTTTTAGAGAATTGGGGAGTGAATTAGGCCCTACGCCTCCTCCCCACAATTATAATATTTCCCTAAGAAAAATTGCCTTGACAAGTCACATATATAATAATTAGCTGTATAAGAAACTGCCTAAAATACTCCCCCTCACTCTCCCACTCCTCCCCCACATCCCTCCCCCCTGCCACATCCTTTAGGGGATACGCAACGTAAAAAGGATTACCTGGGTTTTATAGTATATAAGTCTATGAATGTAGCTAATGGTGGGCACTTCCGGGACGCCTCGCTTCATTCTGACAAAGGCTTTTCCTTTAAGGCACGCCATATCTTGTGTACCAAACCAAAACCCATCACGATGATCTTAAAAAAACATTATATAATTTTAAAAATAATACAGTGGAACCCGGTTATAACGAAGTTTGTGGATCCTGACAAAAGTGTTTGTTATGACCGATATTTCCAAAATTTCCTGATTATACGGTCATTTTTTCAATGTACCCATGTGGCACTTAAAGTTTAGGAGTGCTTTGTGATTATTTGTTTAAAATACAGTAAATTATTTTTTTAAAATACAGTACCTTGCTGAAACGAATCAGTAAAACAAAAACAAAATAAACAAATCAAGACAATTTGTTAATAATTAACATTTTCTTCAGTAAATGCTGAACCAGTAATGACATGAAGTGCTTTCTGTCTTCGAAACTGTTAGCTCACAATACTAACTGGCTACTACTAAATTTAGCTTGTCTGAAATGTTTACGTTCTGGTTCAAAACTGCTTTCTGTTTTCAATAATTTGATCTTTTTTGCTCAACCATGTACTGAGAGTGTTTGGAAGAATTTGAAGCTCGCTTGCAATTTTCGCCTTCGATTTTGCACCTTTTTCAACTTCTTTAATTGCTTTGTACTTAATTTCTAAAGAATGTCCAGGTCTTTTTCGCTTCGTTGCCATTCTGAGCACTGATACCAATTGCAGTTTTTATCGTCTTTTATAAAACCTGTGCTACGTATGGGCATTAGCCACTGTGAGTAGTTTTGTTTGAGGGAGATGCTATGGTATTGTTTGCAAGCAACCCGTGACGCGAGAAGCTCAGATGCCAACAATAGCAATTGCAATTCAAATTAGGTATTAGTATTACAGGGGGTGAGCGGTTGACGCCTCTATTTGCCTTAAGAGCTCGGCTACTAGTCCTTAAGGATTAGTAAAGTAAGACCTGTCAATAGAACCCCACAGCATGTGCTGCTGACTTTCACGCTTTCAAAATAACGTTGGCCCAAAATGTGTTCGCTATAACCTATTATCGGATAGTACGAATTTTATACATTGCAGTCAATCGGAAAAAAGTTGGGACCAGCGAATTTGTTCGTTATAACTGATACTTCGTTATAACCGATTTCGTTAAAAATGGGGGCCGCTGTATATACATATAACAATAATATATATTATTAAAATATATAATATTCGTTTTATAAGATCTGCCAAAAGTTTAAACACCATTAACAACAAAATGACTTATAATAAAAACATCTTAACAACCGTTTAATCTCTCTTTTTTACCATTATTTTTTACCCTTCATCTAAACAGTGTCATATGTATACAGCAGCCGATTATATTTATTGTCCATTAGGCCTTATCACCCAAAGGTGGACGGACAAAGCTCTGTATTATTTTCAACGCTAAGCTTGATAATCACAAAATGAGAGATCAAAGAGTTGTTGGGATGAATAGGGGTAGGGTAAAGGGGTAGGGTTAAGGGTGCATTAAAGGAGTAGGTAAAGGGGTCGGGTGAAGGGGTAGGGTAAGGGTTGGGAGAAAGGGTAGTGTTAAGGGGGTAGGGTAAAAGGTAGGTAAAGGGATCGGATAAAGGAGTAGGTAAAGGGGTGGGGTGAAGGGGAAGGGTAAGAGGGTGGGGTAAAGAGGTGGCGTTAAGAGCTGGGGTACAGGGTGGGGTTAAGGCATTGGGTAAAGGAGTAGGTAAAGGGGTGGGGAAAAGGGGTAGGGTAAGGGATAGGGTGAGGGAGTAGGGTAAGGGAGTATGTAAAGTGGTAGGTAAAGGGGTGGGAAAAGAGTAGTGTAAGGGGATAGGGTAAAAGTTAGGTAAAGGGGTGGGGTAAAGGAGTAGGTAAAGGGTAGCGTGAAGAGGTAGGGTAAAGGGGTAAAGGGGTAGGGTAATATAACAACCACAGCATATCTGTTTGCCCAGCTACATTTAATAAGGCGAAAATGTCATGGGGCAACGTGCCTTAAGCACTTAACTAACTAACTAATTAACTAACTAACTAACTAGTTTATTATTGGTGCTACTACATACAGAACATACCTTCAACGTTTACAGGCGCTCCTTCTATCAATACCGAAACTACAACGGATAAAATGACAACCTACAAGTTGAAACAGAACACAATAATGAATAAGATTTAAACTCTTTTTACATGCTGCCGTCGTATTCATACGTGTTTAACTGCTCAGTTAACTGTACTCCTTGCCCCGAATAGCAGTTGATCTAGATGTTTAGCTGGGCTTATTCTGTTAAACAAGTCAAATTTATCAAATGACTGTCGGGCGTTGTGGTTGCTAACAGAGCAGTTAACGGAATCAGCTAACTGTACAGTTACCTTTTTTTGAATACGGCCACTGATGTTCTACCTTTAATTGCTCTTGATCATCAGTGTGTAGTATATTCTTTGGTTACTATTAACGAATCTCATATTGCCATTAATTGCAATTTCTTGTCATTCAGAAAATGGCCGTTCTTTATTAACGTAATGCACTTAAGGTTCCTAGGGGGTGGGGAGGGGGGAGGGGGGGGAGGGGGGGGGGGCTGGGGTGTTTTTTTCTACATTTGTACTGTGAAATAAATAGTTATATAAATAAACATGGACTGTTTTTTTTTTTAAATTAAAACAAGCAAAATTCACAGCTTCAGGTAAGAGCCCTTGTAATCTGGCTTATATTTTTCCGGGGGGGGGGGGGGGGCACTCAGGTACCAATTGGTTACCATGCGTGTCCATGAGTTTTTAAAACAAACCCCTAAACGTGGAGTGCTTATTTTAAATAATGCCGCCTTTTTTCACCAAACAAGGAGTTAAATTCTGAAATAACCTCCGTTTTTGTAGGAAACGAGGAGTACTAAATGAAAAATGTCCCCTTTTTTACGAAATTGGCACTCAAAATTAACCCCCTTTCTCTGCGTTTTTTTTTGGACAACCATAACTTCAAAAGAGTCGTCCTGCTCTGGGGGAAGGGGGTAGAGAATTTTCCCGGTTGGCCATCTACAAAGTATGGTGTGGACAATCTTAAATCGAACAAAAGTCCTGGGTAACCCACCCCTGTGTTTTTACGGTAATGTGTAAATACCAAGTGCCCTCCCGCCCCCTCCTTCCCACCCCGGATATTTTTCTAGGTCAAAGTACTATTAAAGGCCTACGGCTATTAACCATTTCATGTTGAGAATTTTTAAAAAAAAAATCAAACTTACTGAATTATGATCTGGATTTGTGATTTGGAATTGCGATAATTATAAACAAACACTTACTATTTGGAACATCTTTGTAAAATTCACACTCAATTCAGAAGCTCGTATTATTTATGGTTTATTTATGTATATCCATCAATCAAGTTAGTGTTGAATATGTGGCCAATATTACATCATAAATACTTGGTCATGTTACTGCGAGTGAACTAATCGAAGAAACTGTAAGTACAGAGGAAGCCCGGGATAGGACCAGCTCGCAAATGGGATCAATTCACAAATAGGATCATTTTACAAATAGGATCGCTTCACATATAGGATCATTCTACAAATAGGATCACTTCACAAATAGGATCACCTCACAGACAGGAACATTTTGTCCTTATTCCATGTTCCTACTATTTTAGAAAAAAACACACAAGTACAACTATCCCGTAAATTTTAGTTGGGTAACACTCGTAGGGTTTCGCCCCATTCGTGGGGTTTCACTGTACACCTTTTTTTTCGAAAAGTGACTGTTCACACAATACCTGTCTTCCGTCAATCCAGAATCTCTTGTTAATGGTGTAAACGGAAGAACAATCCCACTTCCACATTTGTAGGTTGGGGGGGGGGGGGCATGAGGTGGATCTTCTCTTAGCATTACGTCTGTGGATAAGGACAACTAGAAGTAGCAACCTTTGTTATGTAAAAAATCCATATATTAAAATGTTTAAAAAATCGGATATTTTAAAGTGTTTGTGGATACTGATTGATAAATTCCAGTTGTTTATTAATCGGAGACCGAGTGTTATTTATAGAAAGTCTCTATCCCCACCCCATCCCTACCAGAGGGGGCAGGAGGTGGGGGGGGTGAGGGCTGAGCTAAACAAGATTATATGATCCCAAAACAGGAAAAAGTCACCCAGGTCATTTATAACTACTTAAAAAGCTTAAGCCCTGAACTGGTTAGTTGAATTAAAATTTTCCACTACCCTCCCCCTTTCCCCCACCCCCACCCCCTACCCTTAATCCGACTCTGGATCTAGCTGCAGGACATTTTATCGAGAATACACAGAATAAAAAGATGCAGCTATCGTCAAGAGGAGATCCATAAGAATGCTTCATACCAGAAGCTCCTGATAAATCCGGGTCGATAGTTACAAGTACGTGACGACAGCTTTAGTTAGGACTTGAATTTAAAGGCGCAGTTTACACAAGTACAAAGTCCTATACAGCAGTGTTTTGAATCAAGGCTGGTTTTTTTTTTTTTTTTTTTTTTTTTTTTTTTTAGTTTTTTTTTCTTCGGTATTAGTTTCAACTTGGTCGCAAGTCCACCTCTTCCCCAAATACACTTTCTAACGGAACTCGATTATCTTTACCCCGTTTAAAATAAGGGGTTTAATTTGGGGAAAAGGAGGAAAAGGAGAGGTAGGGGTGGGGTAGGGGGGGTGCTGACAATGTTCCTGCCGTGGCTAAACCTTCTCATCATATTGCCATGAGTAGCCCCCTTTAGAGTGGCGTGAGTGGTAGTCCCCGTATTATACAAAGAGAACTACTTTCCCGGAATACCCAGCGGATGGATGGAACAAAATGGTCTCGTTCACAAGAGACCAAACTGTAGTAGACATTCACTGTTGGATAACAATGATACCAGCGATCGGACCAGACTTATAAGAGGAGCAGTTTTTGGTGAATTATTTGCTATAAATTACTGGAAAATGTCTATTCAATTTGGCAAAATCGCCAACATAACCTTGATGAAAGAAGACCTTGAAATATTACGTTTGAACTTTGGTTAAGATCATGCAAGAATTGTAGGTATAGTAGTATTTTTTTTTTTGGAAAATTGTTGATACACACGTTCTCCGGACCAAAGTGATCGGATCAAAACCAGTCGGCGAAAAGCTGTTTTATTGTAATTAAATCACAATAAAATTACAAATAATTTCCAAACAATTATTAAATTGTAATTTACGTATAACATTCTCAAAGTTCACTGTCAATTTCATGCCAACATCAACAGAAAAAATCAATTTCGACTCATTCTTTCAAGGTCAGTGAACATTACAATTTGCAAGCATCAACAAAATGAATAACAGACTTAAAATATCTCAGCAGTTTACTGAGATGTACATACCTCGGTACAATTCGATTATTCGAATTCGTTTGAGAAACAACACCCAACCCTTAAGTTCAACTAACAAAATATCTAGTCGTAAGTTCTGTAGTCTTTGCATATGATCAGACAGTATCTGACACACGGAGGGTGTTTTTCTTTCTCTTTCTTTTTCTAGTACCCCCACCTCTCCCCGCTTCCCCGGGCTAAGAAACAGGAGTGGGGTAGGGGAGAAGTTACTTCTTCAAGCAAATAAAGTAGTGCCTTATGCCAACGGGTAGCCTTTACCGACGCCGAGATAAAATACAAAATAAAAAAAAACTGAAGGCGCAATTTTGAATACTGATTTGTGGCTACAAAAGTATAAAAGGTCAAGGTCACATCTCGAATGCAAATGCAACTGCAAATTTTGGCAAAGTATGATGTTTCTAAAATTTATAGTCAAAACTACAGCACCATGAAATAAATAAATAATTGGCTGGATCTGTTCATTATATTCTTCATCCATGCCCTATAACCAGTGGTGAATAGTGGTAAAGGTCCTGCATGGTCACCTCAAGAGGCTCGTCGTATTGCTGGTGGTTACTCCTCCAAAAACGGCAACCAATACCGAACCAGCTTCCAAATACTCCGGGAATGCTTCGATCTGTAAATACAAAAGAAAAAAAGGGGAATTGATTTAGCTGAGTTCGTGACTTAAGAGGAGCAGATTTAATACAATCAAACAGACAATTTTTATATCAAAGAGAAAACTGTTTTCGCTTTCTGGCGTCAAAGCGTCGTTTCCATATGACGGCGTTTTGACAATGCCGCAATGACAATGTTAATTTATTCAACAGCAGCAGTTTATTTCTATAGTTATTTCACGTTTAAGTTTGTATGATGATAAACAATTGATTAAAACAGGTTTTCCCTGTAACAGATTGTCGGACATTATCCACCTTTTGCTTAACGTCCTAAATTCAAGATTAACATTGGAGCGATGTTAGGTGTGAGTGCGGAACTAATTTCTTTTCTCTACGCTGCAAATTAAAACTGTTGCTTGGCCAACTGTACTTACTACCACACTAATATCTGCTTTTCGTTTACACCTTAGCTCACAAATATTTTACTCGGTAACTTAATTTTTAAAAAGTCAAATAAGTTAAGAAAACGCCGTAGAATAAAGAACTTAATTAAATTAAATTAATTAAATTAACACCTTGCCATTTGTGTTTCTACGTGACAATGAGCAAAAAACTTTAATTGCTATTATGAGTTTTAAAACGCATGTAAAATTTAAAGACCTAGCTTCAAACCGTAATAATAATAAAGAAAAAAAACATGCCTTTCACGATGCGTCCCGATCTGACAGTGTGGAGAAGTTAAAATCATGACAACGCGGTTCACAAAGTGATGGCAGTTGTTTGTCAGCAGATTATAGCCGCCATATTGGGCGCGATATTCTCGCGAGAATCTCTCGACAACCTCTCGCTGGCATTGGCTGTATCCAGCAGGTGCTTGTTGCCACGTCACCGGGCATTTCACATCGCCTGGTTCGGGGCCAAAGTGATAGCCTCTAAATCCATTGCCCCACTCAAAAACCTGCAGTTTTTGTTTTGATAAGTTAATAAGTTAATTAGCTAGTTAAAACTTATTTTTGACATCACAATCGTTTTTCATGTTTTTACTGCTTAATCACCGTTTTACACAACGATACAGAAAACGAGACCGAAATCAATTTTACAATGTGACATATTAATACAATGCAATATTTTAAAGGATTTTATGAGATTCTATAAACTCGTGCACGGTCTAGTGTCTTTTTCGTAGAATATTAGTCCATGATATTAATGTATGAAAATTATTGCCTATATTTCTAAATAAATGTTATTATTGGAGTGCATTGCGCAGGTATTCATTGTAGATAAGACTTTACCTGGTTTTTATAGTAAATAAGTCTGTGGATAGTGCTCAGTGTGGGAACTTCCGGAATAGATCGCTTTGCTCGAAAAAACTCTTTCCCTATTAAACAATCCAGGTCCTGTTTGCCGAACCAAAAGCCATCTTGGTGATCTTCAAAAAGAATAAGAAGAGTTACAGGGGTTAAAAGGTCATTTTTAAGTTCTGAAGATGTTGTCCTGACAGATGTTGTCCTGAAAGATGTTGTCATGAAATTTGTTGTCCTGGAAGATGTTATTTGCTGAAATCATGTATCATTTTGGGGTCCATCGAAAAAAAAAACACGGGAAAGTTCTGGGAAGTAATAACGTTAGGAAGAGGTTGGTCTTGGGGTTGCTTCCACCAGAAAATCTCGTTCAACTAGATTTTGAGAAAGCCTTTGACTCTGTTGAATAATAATAATAATAACAATAATAATAATAATAATAATAATAATAATAATAATAATAATAATAATAATAATAATAATAATAATAATAATAATAATAATAATAATAATAATAATAATAATAATAAAAATAACATTGGGGGCGGTCTTGGGAGGTGCTTCCACCAAAAAATTTTGTGGTATAAAGACCTAAAATAACCATTTTTGATAGCTCCAAAACACATGCCAATGCAAAATTTTAGAGCGCAACGAAGGTTAACTTCCAACTTTCCTGGGAGTATATAGAGAAAGCACAAAATATCTTCGACCCCTCCCCCCTCCCCCAAGAGAAATCATGTTATGGGATCTCATCAGATTTGCATCGGTCTCCAGGATGACCCTTTTGCATTCAAATATTTCCGGAAGAAAATCGTGTCTTAAAATCTCAATCAGATGGCAATATATTTGTTGTGTTTTGGTGTACAATAAATAAATATGCTGATTACCTTGAGCATTTATCGGTGCTCCGTGTATTAGCATCGTTTCGAAAATGGATAAAATGACAAGCTGAAAATTGAAACAGAATGAACAAGTATTCTAAATTCTACAACATTAATTGCTTTAATTGCAATTAAAACTCTTTTAATTGTAATTAGTTTCTTTACGATTTGCCATTTATTCCACTTTAGAACTACCCTTCAATAATCCCTGTTACTTGAAAAGCCGTTTCCTTCATTTTAATTTCCCAAATTTTCAGGCTAATTCTGAATGCCTATCAATCAGATTTTTCAATTAGATAAACTAATATTGTTAATATCTAAAGCTACACTTACAACTCGCAGCATGTTTGTGAAGTCTATACTCAATTTAAAAGATCTTAATGATTCAGTTGCATCCATCCGTTCGCTTGTCATTGTTAAAATAAAATGTTTGTCTCTGTAGCGTTATATATACACCGCTGTGCTGCTATCCTGTGTCCTTATTTGAGGACATTAAAGAAAATACCTAAAAAATTCTCTTTGTGCAACATCCGCCTTCGGTCGCACCATAGTGCCATGTGAGCTTGTGGTGGTGTGACAGACAGGCCCGTATCACGCCACTCAACCTCCCTCCCCCCGGGTAACAATACCACAGCTTTTTTTGGAGGTGGGGAAGGGGGAGGGGGGGAGCTTTGGGAGGTTGGGGGAGGGAGGGACGTGATAGAGCAATACTGGATTAAGGTATATCAAGAAATCTTAACCTACAAGCAGGAAAAGGCTCCTCTCTCTTATATTATTTCAACTAAATATACTTCAGGCCTAACCGCGGTTGATAATTTTTTTTGTGATAAATTAAGCCTGTCCATTATTGAGAGTCCAAAGTCCGGATCTGGTAGTAGGTAATGTATCGAGATCAAGATCCAGAACACTGTCAACACCTAAACCCGGATGTGCAGCAATCGGCAAGAGGAGAGCCTGAGGATGCTCCAAAATATAAGTTTCTTAGAAATCTGGGCCAATCGTTACAAGTACTGGAATTTACATTTATGCAGTTCAATTTGAATAATATCAAGGACAACCACAGCAGCACTTTTAAAATCCAGCATGGAGCTCAATAGTTTTCTTCTGGAGAATTATTTGTTATTGCTTAGCTTGTTCGCAGCCCCACCCTCCCGTCTACCTCAAATGACTTATCTTATGGAAACCCCTGATTATTTTAGCCGCTTTCCAATAATGGCCTGTTGGAGAAGGGAGGAGGGGGGGGGGCGAGGTAGGGGGTGGGGTAGAGATGTTGGCACCATTCTCACGACTTCAGAACACATTTATTTTATGATCAAACCGCGCATTAAAACATCAACATTCGGGACTTTCTGGTGTCCTAGGATAATTTATCCTAAAGGGAGCCAAGTTATGCTAGGATACCTTGTCCGGGGGGGGGGGGGGGGGGGGGGGGTTGGCAAGATATCCGGGAGGGCCGCAAGATATCCTGCTACACCGGTTCACATTAGAGTTGCGGGGAGCAGGTCCGGGGGATGGGGGCACTTCGGATGATATGTGTTACCACCATACGTGCCCCCGCCCCCCCCCAAAAAAAAAACGAGGGGAAAGAGGATGAGGGGGGGGGGGGGGAATTTTGAGGCCAGAAGTGGTCGGCGTTGTATGGGTCGTTATATAGGTCGCTATATGGATGGTTATATGGTTCGTTACATAGGTGGTTATATGGTTCGTTATATAGGTGGTTATATGGGTCGTTATATAGGTCGCTATATGGATGGTTATATGGGTCGTTACATAGGTCGTTATATGGGTGGTTATATGGTTCGTCATATGGGTGGTTATATGGTTCGTTATATGGTTCGTTATATGGGTGGTTATATGGTTCGTTATATTCGCTTACAACCCTAAATTAGCATTTTTCCTGAGACAATTATCATAAAATAATGAAAATCCAACGATCTGCGGTTTCTGTGAGAACGAGGAACATTTCGAGAATCAATTAAGTCCACTTTTGTGCTACAGAGATCGATAAAAAAACGAAATAAAGGTTATTTATTTTTAACAATAATTTATTGGCAATTACGTACAGCAAGCTCGTAAGCACACTATTTTATTCGATTTTAAAATTTTAATACACAAAATGTAAGCTGCAGAAATTCACCGAGTCAACAACAGTCACAGAAAGTCAACAACAGACACAAAAAGTCAACAACAGACACATACTTTACACAATTCCAACATTCCATTGTAATTTTAAAAACAAAAACTACATCCTCAATCCTCAAGGCCTCAGCCTCAGATTCTCTCATTAACAAACAAACCTTGCTAAATACACGGAGCGCAGTGGAATGACAACTATATTTTCCTGTTTCTCTCAAATGTAATAAGAAGCACGAAGAGGGATCAACACATTTAATAGCCCCCCCCCCACCCTAACCCTAGCCATCCACTTGAACCCTAGCTCACCCCACCCCCACCCCTAGCTCCCCACCCTAATCCTAGCACACCCCCACCCTAAATCACCATTCCCCCCATAACCCTAGCCCACCCTCTATCCCCACCTTAGCACCCCATTCTAACCCTAGCTCACCTCCACACTAACCCTAGCCCCTCCCCCACCCTAACCCATCTAACCCCCCCTCCCCCACCCCCACACACACACACCTATTGCTCCCTCCTTAATACAACTGCAGATCCTAAGGTTACAGCCGTAAAGATCCTAAAGTTATAGCTTTAAGTTATTTGGTTTAAAGCTGGAATAAAGTGCATAAAACAAATCTACTAAAATTAACCCCCTGCATGTTCATATTTATTTAAAACAATTTATTTTAAAGAAAAGTGTTATAATACATAAATGCTAAGTACGAATGAAAAAGTCTTGCAAATAAAAAAAAACAAAAAAAACAAAAAAACAAAAAAAAAACCGATGTAAAGTTTTAGATATCACACAAATGCAAAAGTGGAAAGAAATCTTGAAAAGCTATCTCCTCAAAAATCTGTATCTAGATAAGGGAGATCTCTCTTGTAATGGACCAGGAATTCGCGTACAGTTTGCTTTTCCAGTCCCGATAAACAAGCCTTGTTGCTGTGAACCCATTTCTGGCAAATGCCTGTTGATTTGGTGACACAAAACGGCGCCAATAACAAAATGGAACTTAGCGCTAGCAACTGCACTTCTTTAGAAACTGAAAATATATAGACAGGAGACCCTCGTTAATTCGTCCCCAGTAAATTCGTTTCCCCGCTTTATTCGTACTCATATTTAGGTCGCAGTTTCTCTATTTCATACCAGTTTTTCCCCCCGGATAATTCGTTCACCCGGTTAATTCGTACCAAATTCCCCGGTCCCGCGTGGTAAGAATTAACGAGGGAATAGTGTATATATATATATATATATATATATATATATTTATATATATATATATATATATATATATAAAAGAAATGATACATTTTATGGCGAACAGACTGGGCCAAGTATTATTAAGAGTGAAGGAAAAACTTACGTTTTTAATTCACTAATTTTACTGTTCCAAAAATGTTGCCTTTTATGTGAAGACGCCTAGTCGTTGCTTTACTATTGCGCTTCCGTTCATTGACAGATACGAATTCTTTGCTTTACTAAACGCTTACCATGTCTTCTTTAATTAACAGATGCTAATCCTTCGCCTTACCGCATGCCGACGTCTTTCCGCAGATTTAGTCTTTACTTTACCATGCGTTTATCACGCTTTTATGACGTAGTGCACTCTTTTTTCATACACTCCCTTTTTTTTATTTTACTTTCAATGTTGTATATTTCGTCACACAGAGACCACATGTTATGAGCTACTCACATCTCGAACAAGATTCTTCGGTGCAAAACTGAGTCAAGAATTCAATGATGGAATCCACTTTCTGCCTTTCGCTGGGCGGATATCGCCTGCACGTTGTACCTGTGAACAAGTGAAACAATGAATATTTAAATAAGGGGTCGTATCGCCTGCACATTGTGCCTGTGAACAAGTGAATCAATGAATATTTAAATGAGGGTCGTATCGCCTGCACATTGTGCCTGTGAACAAGTGAATCAATGAATATTTAAATGAGGGGTCGTATCGCCTGCACACTGTGCCTGTGAACAAGTGAAACACTGAATATTTAAATGAGGGGTCGTATCGCCTGCACATTGTGCCTGTGAACAAGTGAAACAATGAATATTTAAATAAGGGGTCGTATCGCCTGCACATTGTGCCTGTGAACAAGTGAAACAATGAATATTTAAATAAGGGGTCGTATCGCCTGCACACTGTGCCTGTGAACAAGTGAAACAATGAATATTTAAATAAGGGGTCGTATCGCCTGCACATTGTGCCTGTGAACAAGTGAAACAATGAATATTTAAATAAGGGGTCGTATCGCCTGCATATTGTGCCTGTGAACAAGTGAAACAATGAATATTTAAATAAGGGGTCGCATCCAAAACAAACATTGTATTAACCAGCAGATAAAAACATGATACCTAAATGACGAAATGTGGTGTTACCTAGGTGACGCAATAATATGTTACCTACGAGACGAATGTATTTAGTCTCGCAGGTAACATATTAATAAATAACATGTTACCTAAGAGACGAAATAACGTGTTACCTAGGAGGTGAAATAATGGATTGCCTAGGAGGTGAAATAATGTGTTACCTAGGTGACGAAATAACGTGTTACCTAGGAGGTGAAATAATGGGTTGCCTAGGAGGTGAAATAATGGGTTACCTCGAAGACAAAATACTCTGTTACCTAGTAGACGAAAATGTGGCGACGTAAAATGCGACGTAAAATGTGTTCCGTAGCAGGAGGAGCAGTACGTTACCTAGAAGACGGAGCAGTGTGCTAGCCATGCAGACAAACTTGTCCGGACCCTTGAGCCACATGTTGAGGCGGGGCAGAGCGGCGCCACACACGAAGTTGCTGTGCACCCAGCGCCACGCCTCCCGCCCTAGCACCAACTCCAGCGCCTTCTCGCACTCATAGTGGCGCCCTGCAAACAACGTCACACCGCTACACCGCATTTCGCACACCATAATCGCTTGAAATACCATAAACTTGAAATGTGCTATATATAAATATTCAAAACATCCACATTCGGATCACACAAATGAAGTGGGTTTTCAGTGGCCAAGTTTCATTGAACTGCAAATAACTGACGATTAAGTCTTTATTTTGCCATTTTTTTCTTGTTTAACAGAGCTTCAAAGTTTAACTGCCTCAATTTCAGTCTCAAATCTCCCAACCTCTGAGTGACTGGTCTTGATCCATGTTTTCTAGCGTTTGTATCAAGTCTAACATCAGCTCCCGGAGTCACGTGTCGGCATTGACCAATTACAAAGCGTCGTTAGGAAGACTATCAACTGCTCCAGTTTCGGCGAAGGTAATTGGCCATCGCTTGGCAACGACAATATCACGTGCTCAAAGACAGACATCATTGGTTGAGTCACTTCTGAAAAGAAAGAAGATTCAAAATGAACCTTTATCGTTCAGAAAAGAGAGCCTGGATCACCCCGATCCAGAATGCAGAGGTTATAACGACACACAGGGATTCTATCCACGGTAAAATATAAAAGCTCTACGGCATGTATAATTTCGTTTTTTTTTTTTTTATCTTCGAAAGCACTTTTCTTCAAAACAATATTCAAAACTAATCAAATTGTCACAGCTAACCGTTCGGCTCCCTCGCCAAAGCTTCCGGCCATGCCATTGCGCATGCTCCAAATATAGAAGGCGCGCCGATGACGTCATGATGCACTACGTCATACAGAAAACAGCGTAACCTGGCAACCAAAAACAACAGTTTATTTAAAAATAATTATAACGTCATCTCTATACATACATTCAACGAGACTTCTATAGCGGTGACATGATTTCGAAAATTTTAGTGTATATGTGCAAATATATCACATCTCTCCCCCACCACCTTCAACACCCTCCCCCTCTCCCCCGTCACCCCGCCCCGTGTCAACAAAACAGATCCACAGAGCATAATGATAGCATCAAATACACATTCCAATCTCCCCTCCCCGTCCCGTACGTAAAATGTATGAGGTCACCCAATCACTATAATATTGCCGTATGCAAACTGTCTCCTCCTCCCCCCCCCCCCTCCCACCTCCCTCCCATGGAATAAATAAAAAAAATAAGTCAAGGAAATGCGAAAGTAATACTGAATATGGAATGGTGTATCTTATAGTTTCCGGTACATTTTTTTTGATCGTAAGTACCTCGAGACATGGTTGGAATGCTTGCAGAGTGACGTCACCAGCCGCGAGATGGCGCACTTGCCGAGCACGTGCATGGAATCACTGCGCACGACACCGGAAGTCGCTTGTGTCAGGAACGCGTCCACCAGTCCTTCCTGGCAAAGAAACACCGCAATTCCATTCACTCCTCATCCCATTCACTCCACATCCGATTCACTCCTCATCCCATTCACTCCTCATCTTATTCACTCCTCATCCCATTCACTCATCCATTCACTCCTCATCTTATTCACTTCTCATCTTATTCACTTCTCATCCCATTCACTCATCCCATTCACTCATCCCATTCACTCCTCACCCCATTCACTCCTCATCCCATTCACTCATCCCATTCACTCCTCATTCCATTCACTTCTCATCTCATTCACTCCTCTTCCCCTTTATTCAAAATGAACGACTAATAACAATAACCCTAATGTCAAAGTTCAGTTTCCCCCCCCCCCCACCCCTCAAAAAAAAAAAAGAAAAAAAAAAGAAAAGAAAAGAAAGAATATATATTAAGCAAAAAAGTATAATTTTTGTATATTTTTTTAAATTATTTATCTCACTTTTCTTCATTCTTCGAAAATAACACGAGTGTTGTGTGATTCCTACCATTAACTGCTTTGATTCTAATTGCATAATTAATTCACTGAGGCGGCGTTCTTCCTCCGTAACAAGTGGCTGCCATGTTCCCGGCATGCAACAGTCAAGATCGTTACACATCGGTACGCTTCGGGCAGCAAATCCTTGGTCACAGACCCCGACACCTATCGTAAACAGGGCGCCATTTTATACTACAAAAAAAAAAAAAAAAAAAAAAAAAAAACCATGCCTCTCTTCAAAGAACTGCCTTTTAAGTTGTTTTCCTTTTTCATTTGTTTTAATTTACAGAGTGAAAATACCGTTCTCTCTTTAATTATCGCTCAATTTTAATTTTCTTTGGTTTCAAGGGTGAGTCACTTTCACATTTTTTGTTCTTTTAGTACTCCCCACTCCTCCTCCCACCCCCCCCCCCACTCCCCCACCTATCCCCAACATCAAGTTATTCAAGTTACACTTTCCAAGGCTACACCGCAAACAAGGGCATATGTATTTTTACTTGCGTCTTAAATTTAATAAAATTTCTTAAAACCTGGAGAATCCTTTCTGTCAAGCCCAGGAGAGGAACCCGTGGGGTGATCTTGCATAATCGTAAAGCTATATCCTCGATTTTTACCGACTTGAATCTTAATACAAACTGCAGCTCCCGATCAACGTCTAAAATTAGAATGAAAATATTTCAAAAAAAATATTTGGAAACATTTAAAATATTTTATGTTATTGAATTTGTCGAATTTACTTACGCCCTGATGCCTAGCAAATGTCTGACGTCATGCGTGACGTCACTGTGACGTAGACACTGCTGAACGAATCTGTCAAATATAACACTCTAACAGCTTTATGACGGTCTGCAGTTATTCAAAAAATATTTCATTCACTAAAAGACACAAGTCAAAAGTTGTTTGAGGATAATCCAATGAGGTAAAAGACCAAAAGGGGAGGGGGCGGGGGGGGGGGGGGGGGGGGAGTCTATTCTCCCACAATAAAACAGCTTTGAAAAGTGTCTAACTCCACGGCTGCGGCTCTGTTTTTCATAGTAAGTGCCCATAATGTCACGAAACGGTTGCATAAAGACACTTACTTCTGGTCTGAGCGGCAGTTAGGGTTAGTGTCCCTTCAGGCTGAATCTTGGCAATCTGAAAATAGTGATGCAATGTTTTTTTTTTGGCACAGGAAGTAGCCTTCTCCAACTGTTTAACTGAAACATTATTATTATTAAAATAAATTGAATTAATTTATAGCCAATAGACTTCCACTACATATGGCGTATATGCTCGCGTAATGACCTAATTTAGACATTCTAATTTATAAATTTAACTTTAGTTTCAATTTAAATCCTGACCTTAGTTTGGGAAGCACCATCGAGGCCCGATTCATCAAAGTCTTGTGACTTCCGTTTTCTAACCGTTTTCACGGTAGATGTCGCTTGACTCATTGAATCATCCAATCGCAATTGGGGTTTCTCATCCTCACCTGTCACCTCACATTTCATTGGCTCGCTGTGCGAACCAATCACATCGCTCACTGACTTCTCAGATTGCAAGTTACCGATTCTACCTTGGAATGTAACAGTGTCTCCCATTGGCTGATTTGAATTATTGTCACTTTCCTTCTTTCCTCTCCCTTTTGTCGGCTTGCGGTTTGATTTTGTAGCAGTGGCTGAACCATTTTGCTGATTACTTTCACAGTTGTTTTTGTCAATGACACTGCCCGATTGGTTTGACATCGAGTACTTCCGGTTTCACCTCTGCATTATCGCC
Source organism: Protula sp. h YS-2021 (assembly GCA_949752745.1). Classification (NCBI taxonomy): domain Eukaryota; kingdom Metazoa; phylum Annelida; class Polychaeta; order Sabellida; family Serpulidae; genus Protula; species Protula sp. h YS-2021. The sequence continues at coordinate 9,004,962 of OX457034.1, forward strand.
CACCCCTCCAACTTCCGTGTTTGCTTTGGCTTTTCGCCCTCTCTTTGATTTCACAGGTTTTACTTCAGGTACAAAATCTATAAGCTGTACAGTCCTTTTGTTTGCTTGGAATTTGGCGGCAATTTTCTCCGAGGTTGCAGAAACGGAACAAGCACCAGACTTGGACTTTTGTTGTTCAGAACTGAAACTTCCCGCATGTGGCTTGTGGGCAACGCGCCTCGTAACGGGACGAGGGTCATGAAAGTTCAAAGGCAGGTCAAGGTCATTGGCAATACTTGGTTTACTATTGCTCTTGTTACTCTCGCAGACTCCGCTTCCGGTCTGTTCACCTGGCCTGACCTTCACGGTTGAGTGACCTTCAGATTTAGCCGTGTCCGTTGGTTGTCAGCATCTTTCCTTGTTTTCTGAGCATTTTTCATGCATTCTTCCTCATCTTTCCTTGTTTTCTGAGCATTTTTCATGCAGTCTTCCTCATCTTTCCTTGTTTTCTGAGCATTTTTCATGCATTCTTCCTCATCTATCCTTGTTTTCTGAGCATTTTCCATGCATTCTTCCTCATCTTTCCTTGTTTTCTGAGCATTTTTCAAGCATTCTTCCACATTTCTCACCCCAGATTGAACATCCTCAATTGTTGACCCCGTCGGTATTTTTTTATCGGGATGCAATGACGTCACGCCTGATGAGTTCAGTGAACACCCTGAAACATTGCCACCATTTTGTTTGCTCTTGTTACTGCTATTATTTTGTACCATGGTCAAAGTTCCTGGAAACGCCCTTTGCTATTCCCGTGTAGGAAATGTATAGCACCCTTTTGAGGCGATATGGCGCCCATAGCCACGTCGTCTAATATCACTTCCGGCGCCGGCGATACAAGAAGCGCACTACTTTTCTCGGCGTCCGGATTCTGCTTCGGCGACACTGGTCGGTTGGAGCTGGCGTTTTTTCGGGCTATCGACAGAGTTAGGACTTCCGCTCCCGGGCAAAGCACCGCCTTCCGGGGAATTCCTTTTACTTCCTGCCTTCAAGTCCTTCGGCACAGAGTTGTGACGTCACAACCTCGTTTTCGGATGCCGCGCCTCGCTCTGGCGCCAGACTGTCCTGTGACGTAGTACTGTCACGTGACGTTGATCTCACAGGGGTGGGCGGCAGAGGCGACAGGATGTCCGGCAAAACCTTCGGCCCGAGCCGGCCAACCGGCGACATCGCGCTGAAATCCGACACCGACTCAACCGACGGGACGGGACTGTGTAAAACCGATGACTCAAAATCAACGTCCTTGCCTGTAACCACCTCGGTGACATCACCACCTGAATGACTACCTGCAGTATTGTTTCCACCCAGGATCATGCGATTCGACGTTCTCCTGATCCAGAAGAGCTGGCGCTGTACTGCCAGATACAGTATGGACACTCTCCGAAGCAGACTGACCTTCACAATGCTCAAGCGAATATTGTTTACTTAACTTTGCTTTCTTTTCTCCGTTTGAGAATCTGACCTTTCTATAAATTCAGAAATAGTATTTTGCAAAACAGAAGCTGTTTCCCTTGTCTCGCTTGTTGGGGTTTTTGCTGTCGACTTTGTGACGTCATCCCAGAATCCCAGGCGAACTCGTACAGCGCGTGCGTCTCTCCTTGAACACATGTCGTTGCTTCCTTGATTATCGCCCACCGGAAGTGGTTCTTTGAACGTCTGCTCTTCCTGCTTAGTTTCTGCTGTCAGACAGCAGACGATCGTGTCTCTGTCTCGTCGGGAATTTCCGGGAAGATTCGTTCGTTTCCGGAGACCGTGTTTTCAATTCCTGGCACCCCGATCAGCAATTTTTTCACTCCCCATCCCCTGTCTGGGAGCGCGTTCTTCTACGCGTAACAATCCCGGTGCGTTTCATTTCCAACATCGGATATCCGTCTGCGCAATTCGCCCGCCTGGCTCTGTTCGCTTTCACTTTCTGAAGATTCGCTTAAAGTGCTAGCCGCACACTGGATCGAGTTCGGCGCCGCGTCTGTGAACTTTCCGTCACTACCCTTGCTGGCACGACCTTCGCTGAATCTCCCGCTGTTGTTGTCAGGTTTGGAAGTTTCCGCTGATGAGCCTGCAGTACTCTTGAGATTACGTTCCCCATTGGCTTCTTGCAGGTCAGAATGATTTTCCACCAACGTCGCAGCTTCCACGATCTCCGTATCATGCTTTTCACACGAACTTGCTTTAATAACGTTTGATTCGAGTGAGGCGTTTTCACAACAGATTTCATTGGTTTGTGTCAATGTGACGTCATTTCCATGCCCGCTTACATCCGTGTGACTCAAATGCGACTTAACTGGACTCGTGACTACATCAGCGTTAGTCACGCTCGGTCCAGTACGCCTAGCGTTTTGTGACGCTCTCGTCCCCACGCTGACTCGTAGTAGGTTCCAGCTGACTCGCCCTTGGTTCACTTTGACCTGTCAATGATTCACCTTGACCGCTCTCTGGTTCACTTTGACCTGTGAATGATTCGCCTTGACCGCTCTTTCGTTCACTTAGTGGTTCGCTCTTGACCGCTCTTTGGTTCACTTTGACCTGTCATTGGTTCACCTTGACCGCTCTTGGGTTCACTTTGACCTGTCAATAGTTCACCTCTGACCGCTCTTTGGTTCACTTTGATTTGTCAATGGTTCACCCTTGATCGCTCTTTGGTTCACTTTGACCTGTCAATGGTTCACTTTGACCGCTCTTTGGTTCACTTTGACCTGTCAATGGTTCACCTTGACCGCACTTGGGCTCACTTGGACCCATCATTACTTCACCTTGACCGCTCTTGGTTCACTTTGACCTGTCAATGGTTCACTTTTGACCGCTCTTTGGTTCACTTTGATTTGTCAATGGTTCACCTTGACCGCTCTTGGTTCACTTGGACCCATCACTGGTTCACCTTGACCGCTCTTGGGTTCACTTTGACCTGTCAATGGTTCACCTTGACCGCTCTTTGGTTCGCTTTGACCTGTCAATAGTTCACTCTGACCGCTCTTTGGTTCACTTTTGATTTGTCAATGGTTCACCTTGATCGCTCTTTGGTTCACTTTGACCTGTCAATGGTTCACTTTGACCGCTCTTTGGTTCACTTTGACCTGTCAATGGTTCACCTTGACCGCTCTTTGGTTCACTTTGACCTGTCACTAATTCGCCTTGATCTATTTTTGGTACACTCTGGGTAGCCGTTGAACCAAGTACAGATATTTTTAGAGTCAGGCGATTCTTCGGCTCTGTGCGACTGATGACGTAATATTCGAGGCGACGGCCTCGGGGATTTCCGTACTGCCTCGTCCTCACTCGACGACACAGCTAAATCAGCAACAACATCGTCCCAAATGTGTGCCATTGTTTTCACTTTGACTTTTTTTCCCCTCACTTCCGGCATGAATGTCGTCATTGTTTCCCTCGCAATTCGAATGGATTTCCGTTCCACTGCCGGAAACGTTGTTGTGTGGTCCGGAATTACTTGTTTTCGCGTTTGGAATTTCCTCTGAAGACCCGGGCTGTTGAATCGCCAGGTGGTTTTCACGATCATTTTCGCTTCCTTTATCACAGCTAACATTTTCCTTTCCCTTTGTGTCACCGTCAAATACGTTTCCATCATGCACATCCAACGAGATTCCACCCTGATTATCTAATGAGCCGCCATCTTGAATATTTAATGAGCCGCCATCTTGAATATCTAATGAGCCACCGTCCTGGATGTCGAACGATCCCGTCTCTTGCTTCGACAGTCGCCTGCTCTGACGTCGCGTGGCTGGTACCCCCCGCAGCCCCGGCTCCGCCACTCTCTGACGCCCCTTCCCCCTGGCCCACGGCAGCCTGTGACGTCACCTCGTCGCTATCCTGACCTGCTGGGAAAGGACCCGGAGCTCGGTGATCCGTGTCGCTTGAGTCGCTCAGACATTCGGTTGTCTCCGCTTTATCTAAAA